>JAODGC010042992.1:43995-55937 GCA_027574925.1 Ecitoglossa quadriceps | reverse complement strand
ACATTAAAAACACTGAGTTGGGTCAAAATCAGCTGAGAACTAAGTGATATTGATTCATTTATAGTTATTGGAAGTTATCATGAACCTGTTCCGGGATGGATTGACAATATTTATGGTCCGACTGGAATTCTATTTGCATGCGCATTGGGCTTTTTAAGAATACTGCAAACTGATTTATCCTGTGTTGCTGACGTAATGCCTGCTGATTTGGTTGTGAATACTGCATTGGTTGCTGTAGTGGATGTACATCGTCAACAGCAAGTATTTCTTCTTCAGCTTAATGGAAATAACTAAGAATCTTATATTTTTAGTCAAAGGTTGGCATCAACTGGGATAATAAATTCCGTCCGAGCCGAGGAAGCAATACCTATTTACAATATCGTCAGTTCTCCGCTAAATGCAATTGATTGGAGTAAAAATATTTTACATTATGCACACATTGTTTTCTGCTTGTTATCTTGTATGTGTTTTAGGAACTTTCATAAAGCTCACAAAAAAGTACTGCCTTCAAATCCCAACCCCTAAAATCCTCTGGCATGGTTGTACCATTTTTACACCATATTACTATGTTTACAAAATAGGATCTTTCTTCCTGCATATTATTCCTGCATATGTTATTGATTTACTCATAATGGCAATTGGTAAAAAGCCAGTGTAAGACCGCATCAATCGAACAACTCAGTAATAACAAATATAATTAATTATCTTTCTATTTAGGATGGTGAATGGATATAAGAAAATTGATAAATTTAGCCACGTCTTTTCCTACTTTAATATGCGCACTTGGGAATTCCACAACACTAATGTTCAGAAATTATTCATGAAACTACAAGTTTCGGATCGAGTAAAGTTCAACTTTAACATTGCTACCTTTGATTGGAATGACTACTTTCCCTATTATATCAAAGGAATTCGTGCGTACATCCTGAAGGATACTTTGGATACAGTACCACAAGGTAAAAGGAAAGTGATCATCCTTAGGATAGCACATTATTTGTTATGTGCATTGTTATTGTACGCTGGTTATAAGTTGTTTGAATTTATTTATCAAGTTGTTGTTAGAATTTAATAGTTTTAATTATATTTGGTATTAAGAAATTAGATACAGATAAATTGGTAGTACAAATCTGAACAATGTTTATGAAAAATTATCACATTTTATAGGAAAAGGGTAATAAAACTATGAATGGTTTGCATATTGTGCAAATATTGTGACTGGTTAGGCCTTGGGGCGAGCGGCTGCATCGTGACGATCACAGGGAATGGTCATGTGCTATGGTGCAATAGTGATTGCTAGAAATATGATGGTCTTGTGACGCGGTGACGGACTTTTCAATCGCCTTCTTCGTATTCTCGTTGGTATTAACCCTTGGTGAATGACTTGCTCTGATTCTGACGAATCACTAAAACTGACTGTCTTCATTTATTTCTTTTCTCCGCTATTTGAAGCTCTGGGGGGACCCTTGGTGGTATTTTGAAGGCTACGATTGACGCGTGGAAAGTTGTATTGCATTTCCCATGAGGTCAAACTAAGGACGTGCAAGTACCGGTTAATGACAGGATGTTTAATGGTTTCTTGACTTTTTATTAAAAGAGATCCAGGTTTATTAGGTTTAGAATGTGTAGTTACCCGATGATATCGGTTTATGGCAAAATGTTGGATGTTAAATAATTGTAAGAAATCCCTACCAAATTATAAATATTTAAACGACTATTTGTGCAAGTGGTCCATATTTCTCACTTTGAATTTTGTTATTGGTATGCACAAAACGTATGAATATAAATATACCACAAAAATAATGGCTATTAAACAATCACCACCTCAATCAAGAAATACCAGTCAGTTGTATATTCTTTAGTTATTCCACGCTCAACAATAAATATTTAGTATATCACATAAATAAATAAAACATGTTCCTAACCAGATGTATTCTACTACTAGAATTTACTATTTCGAACTATACCAACAACAATCAAGTTGTTTTTGCATTTGCACAAAATAAATCACACCACGCTGCTAAAATGGAACATTTATGGTATAAACAGATGCAAATCTAATCAGCTCATCATGAAACAATGGCCGGATTGAAAATACTCGTCGAGGAATCTAGGTCAACCATAAAGCATATAAACCAGTTTACCATGAAGGGTTCCAGTTGAAACATTCTCAATTGCTACCAATTTAGAAATTTGCAAATCATCTACATCAACTGAAGCCCCATAATCCAAGATGGCGGACTCGTCAGAAATTATCAAATTCTTCACCAGCAAAACAATCTTCCTTACTGGAGGTACCGGCTTTGTGGGAAAACTAACCCTAGAACGTTTGGTTCGAGTATGCCATGTCGGGATGATCTACATGTTGGTAAGACCCAAGAAGGGTAAAAGTCAGGTAGACCGCTTTCAAAATCTTTTCAAAGCTGAGATCTTTGACCGGATGAAGAAGGAACGTCCGGGTTATCAACAACATGTCAAAATGATTTATGGCGATTGTGTTGGGGAGAATCTGGATATTTCTGATGAAGACTGGAATATGTTACATGAAAAAGTAGAGGTTGTCATTCATTGTGCAGCTACTGTTAGTTTTGACCAACAGCTAAGGAAAGCATACAACATCAATGTAAAGGCTACAAGAGATCTTATTATACAAGCTAGGAAGATGAAGAAACTCAAGAGTTTCATTTATGTCAGCACTGCGTATTCTAACTGCATAGAGAAAACAGTTGAGGAGAGAATTTACACTCCACCTATGACTGCCGAACAATTAGAGGCCTTCTTCAACACGTTTCTGGATGATCAATTCATAAGCAACATTGAGAAATCGTAGGTTCAATCATCTATTTGCTCCCTAGACCAAACCTAAAAAATACATTTTATAGAATCCTGCAAGAAATACCTAATACCTACACTTATACCAAATGTGTATCTGAAGAAATGGTCTCACGGCTTGCCAAAGACCCACAATGCCCTCTACCACTTTCCATTATAAGACCATCAATCAGTAAGTCGTCCACAGTTGTATGCCATAAATGGAAATAAGGTTTAGCAGGTTTCACAATGGTAAATTTATTTTGTAGTACTCCCAGCTTACAAAGAACCAATCCCTGGCTTTGTTGACAATATCTATGGTCCTATTGGAGTGACCCAAAGCGTAGGAGTCGGTCTACTGCGTACTATACACTGTATACCTGAACACAGAGCAGACATGGTGCCAGTGGACTTTGTAGTCTCTGCACTTCTAGCTGTCGCATGGAAAACAGCCCAAAACGGGTCGCACCATCAAAATCTTATTGATTCCAAACAAGTTGAAGTGTACAATTATACTTCAGGAGAGGAATCGATTGACTGGAGTAGGTTCTCCTAACCTAGTTTGGAATTCTAACAAAATTTGCTTCATTTGCCGATTGATCACTTTGTAGGTACTTTTATGAATTTGAGTCACAAAGAAGGCGACCGCATTGTACCCATTACCGCAATGTGGAAACCTTTAATTTTCCTCAACCGCTTCCTCTTCATGCATAACCTCTGCTGGTTTTTCTTACACACCATACCTGCGCATTTGGTGGATACTGGATTAAAGATGATGGGGAAGAAACCATTGTAAGTATCGTACTAACTCAAACTCTAAAAGTATCTCAAGGGTTTATTTTCCCAATGGGATGTTTCTTTTCCATTTTAAGGTTAGTTGATGGTTACAAGAAGTTGAACCGATTTACTGATGTAATCAGCTACTTCTCTTGCCGGGAGTGGAACATGCCGCATGCAAAGATCCTCAAGTTGTATGATGAGTTGCCAGAAGGAGATAAGAAAGTATTCGAATTCAGGATTAGTACCTTTGATTGGCCATCATTCGCCAAGGTATTTGTAAGAGGGACAAGGAGATTCTTAATGCGTGAACCCATATCCAATTTGAAGGAATCTAGGAAGAGATACAGATGGATCCTGTTAGCTTATTACAGTTTAAATACGTTCTTGATTGTAGTTGGAGCTATGGTGGTAAATTGGATATTGTATTTGTTTGGACATAATTGCTTTTAGTTAGTTGAATTCGAAATAAAGTTACCTAGATTACTAGCACTAAATATTTCCTACTACACTTGAAGCTTACAACTTAAAAAATAAATGTTGCTGTAGATAATTATGTTAATTACCATTACAATTATCGGATACATTTCTCCCAAGCAAACATGGTTAATTTGTCAATTGATTGTTAAGATAAACAGGTTCATTATCAGTATCACTACATGTACATAATGTAATAGAATAAACTATGTCATAAACAGCATAAATAAAACAACAACCAGAGTTGAAGTTGTTGACTAAATCGTTGGGACCGAACCGTCACGGCGCGATAACATTTATCAGCGCGCTGTGCGCATAAAATGTTCAAAAGTGCCTTGACAACAAACACAAGTAGCATAAGGCAACTCCAAATGCCTACTGCAAATATCCTACGGAAAACAGGGTTTTCACATTTTCACTCGGTCTATAACTTGCCTAACAACAACTAAAAGTTGTTTGCCTAGCCAGCGCCAGAACGTCAGAGAAGTTTTGAATAACACTGTCATTGTTTATTTGATTAGCTCGATTTGATTATATTTATTTATGCGTTTCATGGTATTCCGACTGTCTGCCTTGGATTGAACAAACTACGTGGACAGAAAGCAGCAGTCGGCGTCACGCAGAGCAAAGTGCCTGATGTTGGAAACATTGACGGTTTCTTCACTACAGTCAAACAGTAGAAAATAGTGAACAATACAGGCGTACATGTTATTTCAGTGTTGCTGTCGTTGGTGTTTGAGCTAAAACACGTGCTCAACCAGATCTAAATTTAATTGCTTAACCTAAGCGCAGTTAAACTCGCGCAACTCGCTACAAAACACAGCGAGGATGACTGTACGCCAATTCTGCTGATCACTGATCCAATATCTCATCCTCAGTGCGTGCAAATTATCAATTTGCAATGGATTAATGTGCTAAAAATAAAATCATATTAATTACCTACACGATTTACCGAATTTATTATAATACTTGTGTTTGTGGTGCTATTTGGTGATGATGGCTTGCTCAAAAGAGGAGCAACTGCTGGACCAGTTTCAGAAAACAGGCGCGACTTTTGTTGCCGATGAGAGTATGAAGGACGCAGGGTCAAGTTCGAAGAATGAGGAGACACAGTTATTCAAGGACTCGGAAGATGATGGAGGTGGATTAAGAGCGGCAAAAATTAGATTACCATTGAAAGATTTGTTTAAACAAGTAAGTTGCAGAAACTAAAGAATAACCAGATGGAATGGAAAGGTACAAGCTATGAAATTAATTAATTTGGAAGCTTCCAACGTGGAATTTGCTACAGAACTGGGCTGGATTAAGTAAATACTTATCATTTTACCACAAACTAAACAAATATGCTGTAATAGTGTACAAAATGTTTGCTGCCTACAGTTTGGAACCCATTCCCTCGTTATCAATAACCAATATAAACATCTACCCACTCCAGTAACCTAATTAATCAATCAATGCCAAAACTATTAATTGCAGATACTTATTGCATGCACCATACACTCAGTCGTTATTCAAGCAGGCATCAATTTATCATTCAGTGCTGTCCTCCTACCACAATTAGCAGCTGATTACAATGCATCACAAGAAGCTGCTATGCTCAGACTACCAACACCAAATTATCTATTGACAAATGAAAGCAGCGACACGAATGAAACCAGGTGGACAGACAATTCTATGACTAATCAAAGTGGGAGTGAGTGGATGCATGAAGAACCGATCTATATTGATAAAGATGCTGCATCTTGGATAGGTAACTGGTAACAACAAGCCTAACTTTAGATAACCCTGACTTGTGTTACAGCGAGTTTGGTAACAATTTCTTTACCGTTGGGAGCTCTCATTGTGGGGTCTTTAATGGATAAATTTGGCAGGAAGAAAATAACTATGCTCACCACGCTACCCTTCACAATCGGATGGCTAATGCATTATTGGGCCACCAATATCAACACCATCTACGCGGCCAGGATCATTGCTGGATGTGGTTCTGGACTATCCACAGTGTGCCTCATTTATGTGGCGGAGATGTCCCATCCGACACTACGGGCAATGTTGTTGAACCTCAACAGTTTGTTTGTCTGTTTTGGGATCTTGATCACATGTGCTATTGGTAAATATGCCAAGTTGGAGGTAAATAAAGTAATGACAATCAAATGCTTCTAGGTTCTGTCCTACATTGGAGAACAATGTCTCTTTGCTATGCAATGCTCTCCTTATCCAGCTTCCTCTCCCTGCTCCTTTTGCCTGAATCCCCACATTGGCTTCACTCCTTTCAAAACAAAACCTCCCACGCGACGAAAATCCTCTCCTGGCTATATACCGATGACATTGTCTTCCAAATCGAGGAACGCCGCCTCTGGGACAATCAGATCCAACGTCAATCCGGGTCCGTACGAGATATCATCTGCACCTTCACCACGCCTCTAGTCTACAAACCACTTAACCTCCTCTTACTCCTCTTCCTCATCCAACAGCTCACCGGATGCTATGTGATTGTGTTCTACGCAGTTGATGTCTTCAAACTGATTGGAAACGGTATGGATGAATACAAAGCTCTGATCATCCTTGGGGCAATCCGTTTTGGAGCAGCCATTATATCCTCCATAACCTCCTT
This sequence comes from Ecitoglossa quadriceps, assembly GCA_027574925.1. Classification (NCBI taxonomy): domain Eukaryota; kingdom Metazoa; phylum Arthropoda; class Insecta; order Coleoptera; family Staphylinidae; genus Ecitoglossa; species Ecitoglossa quadriceps. The sequence continues at coordinate 49,264 of JAODGC010042992.1, read as the reverse complement.
GAAAGTAGGGCGAAAGGTATTACTTGTTGTAAGTGCAGCTGGGATGTTGATCGCTGCATTCTTAGCTGCATCTTCAGTTGGTGTTACGACCTCCTGGTGTGTGTTAGGGTATGTTGCTTTTGGAAGTCTGGGAGTGCTGGTCATTCCTTGGACCTTGATTGGGGAGTTATTGCCATTGAAGGTTAGAGGGAAACTGGGAGGATTATTGTGTGCCCTGGCGTACGTTTTTATGTTTGCCATGGTGAAAGGCTTTCCGTATTTAGTGGCTGCAGTAGAGATGAGGACAATACTTTATTGTCTAGTTGGGGTGAACGTGATAATGATTTATTTTGTTGCCGCCAAATTGCCGGAGACTTTTGGAAAGAGCTTTAGGCAGATTGAGGAGTTCTTTTTAACTTAATGACTTGACCTTGGATTGTAATGAAACTAAAATTGTGATATTGAATGATATAAAATGTACACAAAATTAATAAATTGTTAAGAAACAAACACTGCCAAGTGTTGCATGATTTGAGTTCAAAGCTCACGAATGTGCACGAAAGGAGCCGAAACAAAATGTAAAGCTACTCGTATCCTTCGTAAATTAAATTCAAATATTTCTTTAATAAAACTTAATTTTTTACAATTTATACCCTAAAAATATGTTATTTACCCACTTTACATGTCTATATAGGATTGTTTATTAATATATAATTTAAATATTCTGCATAATAAATATTTTAAAATTTTGTTATGTGTATAAACATCTCTACTTTAGTATCCCCACCGTTTATAAAGCTTTCCACACACTACTCTCCGAAGAAATCAAGAATCCCCATAATTGTGCGAGAAAATTACAACTAATCACATTATATCGCCTTCAAAACAAATTTTCCTTAATAATGTTATTCTTGTCTTGTTTTAAAACTTTCTTCTTCTCATTTTTGTTCAAAAACATGATCTTAGCTCAAGAACTGTCAAAGACTGTCACTTTCCAAATATCTGTCATCCCTGTCATTCTTGTCAAATTCAGCACAACTCCGATGTGTCGTTTGTCGGGGTTTGTTGAGTTTCTGGTGGCTTGTGCTCGCTGTGCGCGATAAACTCAATTCGTAAGCCGAAAACAAAACTAATAGCCGTCGATAACGAATGTGCATGTATTTGCTAACGTATACCACCTTGAAATGTAAGTAATTGATTACACGTGATTTTTATGTGTATCTTGAAGCGAAATCGATAGAAAATCAATGCAAATTGGCATTGGAATGAAGTGATGTCTTCAGGCAGGTTGTTAGAATAGAATAGATAATGGAAGTGTCTTATATATTGCTGTGTTTTCAATATAGTAAGCTATATTTGTTGATCAGGGCATAAAGGATGACGCAATGTGATGTATTTTCTAAGTTTATTGTGAAATATTCGAACATTAGATAAATAAATTGCTTGGATAATTATTCTATGGGGGGTAGAACCTAATTTTGATATGAAAATCCGTTTATGTTTTGTAGGAACCTTCTAAGAATTAGACGCCTTACATTACGTCTTGGAATTGTATGAATGATGTGCTTTTGCTTGTTTTCAAGTTCATTTCCTGCCATCGTGGCTTGGAACGCGATGGAAAAAGTGTGAATTTAAAATAGGAAGTTTCCATTGTAACCTATTACAACTTCACGAGTTATAGCATATAGGCAAATAGCAAAGTTTGCTAAAAATAACGTAGGTGCGTGCAGGATATTGACGTATTTGTACCAAACAGGTAAAGTGAATCTAGAAAATGTTTACGCCCTTAGCATTTGGCATTGGACTAAGCACTAGCTATCATGAAATTAATCCTTTAAAACATTGGAATATATATAGATATAGACCACAAGTAGGTTCTTAGAGAAGGAATAATTATGCAGGATTGAGAGAAATGAGATTATTTGTTATCAATTAGAGATTGACCAATTGATATTTGCTGTTTTAAGCTTCATTTGTTTGGTTCGTTGTTGGCAAGTGACCTTGAGGCCAGTAGCAGTATCAATTAATGCACCCAGGATGGAGGTTAATCTGTAAATAGGAATGAAATTAATTATCATGTTGAATAGGAAAGCAAATAAGATAAAGAAGCTGTTTGTATAAGTGTCGATTGGATATGATGTTAATTATATAATTTGCATATCACTCTCCGCTCGGATGATTTAACGGACAAATGCGTGAAAACTCGTCCATTCCATGTGCCCCAGACGACCTCATTGCACCAAATGAAAACATGTTTTACTCCAGCTGCGTTGTTTAATACTTCTGAAATGTTTTGCGCCCTTATCTGCAGTTGTATTTTTATAAACTGTAGGTTTTGCAGCCTTTTTTTAATTTCCTAGCCATGCAAGCAAAGCACGTTACTTGGACAACTGGTAATGGTGAGTGACCCAAGTTGATGTAGAAGTATCAGTCAATGGGGACGTGGTGAAGGTCCATAATTGGAATCATACGATGTCAGATGATCTGCACATCTCTGTCTGTCTGCCACCTTCCTCATTTGCACTTTTCTCGCATACGATTTGAATGAACAGGGGCATTAGACCACGTGTAATGCACACTTGCGGGCGACGAGATGCAAAAATTGAATACGGTTAGCATAATGTAGTAATTAAATTATTCATACAATTGATTGAATGATGTGACGTCGTATGATAGTGTTACCATATCTGAAGGAACTGGATGCAGATGAGTTTTTGTAGTTTTTGCTCTTTTCAATGAGTCCTAAAAGTGGTGCTACTACTTTTACATCTGTTGTTTCAATATGTTTTCGTAAATAAACATTGTATTGCAACAATGTAGGTTTTCATTTCAAATCACCCTAATTACTTTCATCTGCCTTGAGTGGGGATGGGTCGAATGTGGAAGGATTGATTCAAAATGCAATACGCGGCGACCGCGAAATTCAGTCGAGTCAGGCGTGAGACTGGTGGGCTTGTAGGTGGTGAAGTGCGCGGAATTGGTTTAATTAATTATTTACGAACGGTGCAGTAAAAACGCACATTCATTTCCAACTTTCTCGCGGTGCGCGTGACCTTTAAGTGGCTCACCTGAATGTGTGTACCTTCTGGCTTCAGTGCGAAAGTAGCAAGAGGAATTGCAAGCAGTTTAGAGAAGAACTGAATACTCTGGTAAATGAATAAAACAAACGGAGTAAAAGAGAATAAAGTTGGTGGTGACGAAAATTATTTTCAGCGCCAAATAAACGCATCTGGGTTTTCCTCTAGCTTTCTTTCAGTAGGTTTGTTTGACTTTTATAATGTTGATAGGTTGTGAGGAAAGAGAAAGAAGAGAAAAGTTCAACAAAATTCTCTCTTCCTACTCTCTGAAGAAACTTTAGTTTCTTTTCCGTGCTTAAATTTACGCTATACACTCGATACATGAAAGGAAATTTTATCATGACCTGGACTGATTTGTCTTGAAGACTATGCAATAACATTCAATCAAACTCAAATATATTTGCTTAGATAAACTGAAAGCAGACTGTTATTTTCATATCTCTCATATATTGATTATTTCGAACAAATCGCTTGCATTTATTGATTTGCATAATATGATTGGTAAATTTGTGGTGAATGTATTCTTTGGTCATATATAAACATATAACAATCAGTGTAAAATTTGAGGTGAACACTCTAAATTGAAAAGAATGTAATGTCAAAAAATATGAAAGTAAACTAATTTCGGAGCATGTGTTATATTCTTGGTTTAGAAGCGTTTGATCAAGTGAATAAAAAATCGATTAGGACAAACGATAATTTATAGTTATTAGAGAGAGGTAAGACAAGTGAAAGTAATACACATTGAAACATTTTCTAATTGCGCATAGTTTTTCGTTTAGGTCTCTGGCAAAATTGATACGAACGGAAAATACCGAAATGCTACTGTATACTAAACTAAATAAGTTCGGTTCAATTAAAAAATAGTTGGATTTCTATTCGTAGATTCTTGATGATGGTAATTGACTTGTTTAGATTTCGTTTTATGACTTGTATCTTCGTCATAAAAAAACGGAAAATATAACGAACGTCGTTTCTGTTGTTTTTCTTCTTTTTTTCCCCGTTCAAGTTAAAAATTTAAATAAACTGCACGTGTATAAATTACTTATACACAATTTTAACTCTCATAATGGCATTGACAATGACAGCATGTTGCCAAACTGTCATGACACAAAAGATTGGAATATTTTGCGTGGGTTATTTTTAAACACAGGCACTTTTCTAACCATTATACACAGTGCGTTACACACACAGGCGACTCTTAGGAAAATGGATTTGCTTATGATAAAGCAGTAGGGTAAGTTGGAGTGCAATGAAAATGTTAACATTATTCTAGCTCTGTTGTGGCAGTCAAGACCTTGAATTGGAAGTTTACGCTATCACTGTCCAACCCATTGTCCTGCAGGCAACCAGTTTCAATGTATGTGTTTTTTTTTGTCATTTTACCATGACAGAGAGCAAACGATAATAACTGATCATCGGCGGAAACCGGGCTCGACAACAATTACTTCTTATTGACACTTATTGGAACGGCAAACAGTCGCAATTAACTTTTACACTGTTTTTTTCCTTTTAACTATTTCGTTGGTTTTGTTTGCCACGTGTTGATACGACGGTTTTTCTTTCTTAATTCTTTTGTCAATATTGTACAAAGCTCGAGAACTATAAATGTTAAAAGTCGAGGGTTTGTTTGAACTTAATTTTAATTGCCAATAAGTTTAAAGCTGGGCTGTCGCTTGTTTTAGATTTTTAAGTGAGATTATCAAGCGAATCCCAAGATGTCGGCGAAAGCTATACGCGAGGCAAGTGGTAAAGGCCTTATCAACCGCCACTTTCCTGATGGCACAGCCACCGCCAATTGCAGATTTGCTTCGGTAGATGAGAACACGAAGATGAGCCAGCTGACTACAGAGCATCCATGGCTTTTGACTGAGAAACTCGTTGTTAAACCGGACCAGCTTATTAAACGGCGTGGCAAGTTAGGTTAGTAATGCATATGATTTAGAAATGACATAAAAACTACTTTTTGGCCTATTTTTGGCGACATTTTACTACACACGATTTTCTATTGATGGCCATTTACGATCGGTAACAGATTGACCGCGGCGTTATCCTAAATGCCTCGACTTCATATAGAGCAAATTTAACCTCCAAACAAGGTTTACCCTATAAATATATTATAACATTTAATTAAACGATATTTTCTTGTGTGTAGGCTTGATTGCTGTAAATAAATCCTTCTCCGAAGTCCAACAATGGATCTCCGAACGCAT
>JAODGC010042992.1:3722-43895 GCA_027574925.1 Ecitoglossa quadriceps | reverse complement strand
GATATTTTCTTGTGTGTAGGCTTGATTGCTGTAAATAAATCCTTCTCCGAAGTCCAACAATGGATCTCCGAACGCATAAACAAAGAACAGAAAATCGGCGCAGCTACTGGTCGCCTCCGAAACTTTATCATTGAACCATTCATCCCCCACACCGCCAAAGAAGAGGTCTACGTCTGTATTTACTCCCATCGGCATGGTGACACAATCCTCTTCCACCATGAAGGTGGTGTGGACATTGGGGATGTCGACGCTAAAGCCACCAAACTCGAAGTTCCAGTAAACACCTCTTTAGTACCCTCTCAAATTGACAACCTCCTCTCCCAAGCCCCAGCCGACAAGAAAGTGATGATCTCTATGTTCATCCAAGCTCTATACAAGTTTTATGTTGACATGTACTTCACCTACCTGGAGATTAATCCATTGGTAGTGACAGATAACGAGATCTGCATACTAGACTTGGCTGCTAAGTTAGACGCCACTGCTGACTTTATCTGCAGACCACATTGGGGTGAGATTGACTATCCACCTCCATTCGGAAGAGACGCATATCCAGAGGAAGCCTACATTGCTGATCTTGATGCTAAATCAGGAGCTAGTTTGAAGTTGACTATTTTGAACAAGTCTGGAAGGGTATGGACTATGGTTGCTGGAGGTGGTGCGTCTGTGATCTACAGTGACACCATCTGTGATCTTGGGGCATCTGGGGAATTGGCTAATTATGGAGAGTATTCCGGCGCACCTTCCGAGCAACAGACTTATGAATATGCAAAGACTATCCTGTCTTTGATGACGCAGGAGAAGCATCCTGAGGGGAAGGTGTTGATAACGGGCGGGGGTATTGCTAATTTTACCAATGTGGCTGCAACGTTTAGGGGGATCATCACCGCGTTGCAGGAGTTCCAACAGAGGTTGATTGATCATAAGATTTCTATTTTTGTAAGAAGAGCTGGGCCCAACTACCAGGAGGGTTTGAGACGTATGAGGGAGGTTGGTCAGACATTGGGTAAGATTGATATATCCTATGAAAATTTCCTCATAATAACTAATTTAAACGGTTTTTGTAGGAATCCCATTGTATGTCTTTGGACCAGAAACACACATGACTGCCATCTGTGGAATGGCTTTAGGTAAACGCCCTATTCCGGTTGAAAGCTCACCTGCACCTGAGACCACAACCGCCAACTTTTTGTTGCCCAATGGACAAAGTGCTTCTACCTCAAATTCCAGTGGAGATGGTCCTGACATGGCTTGCAAAAGGACACCAATTGTAAGTTAATAATGAAAATATAATTTTAACCCTTCATTGATATTGCATTTCTTATTTTCTTCATCAGTTTTTAAATTTATTAACTATCTAAACTAATTTTTTCTTTCAAATTCTGCCATCTTGATTTCTATTTTATGCTCTCATTTGCTGATATCATTATTTGTAATGAATTAAATTGGTTTTGGTCCTTTAACAATCTATTTATTATATTTTTGATTTATTAACCGCACACTCACACAGCGCACTTTTAACCGATTAATTTAAACATGACATGACATGAATTAAGCTAGTCGAATTTGGTTGGTAGCACATGTTTGTAGAATTGCATAAGTCGATTTTTTAAACGATTGGACATTGTTTAAGGACCCGAGACCAAATCCAATAGAAATTTCCCTGCCAGACGTAGTCGCCAAGGTAACACTACACGTTTTCATTCGCACGATCATTTTACACCACGTCAAAGTTGCACATTAAACAACTACAGCTGAGTTGGTTTGCTAAAAATATACCTCAACATTAAATGTTGAGGTTGTCACCCCCTAAATGCGTTCCTTTCTAATTCTTCTTTCTGTCCTTTAGCGGGATGTCTGCTCCAAGGAACCAATGTTCACCAACAAGACAAAAGCCATTGTATGGGGTATGCAAACCCGTGCTGTGCAATCCACCCTCGACTTTGACTTTGTCTGCAGACGCTCTGAACCCAGCGTAACGGCCATCATCTACCCATTCACCGGAGACCATAAACAAAAGTACTACTGGGGACACAAAGAGATCCTTATTCCAGTCTACAAGAAAATGAACGACGCCATGACCAAACACCCCGAAACCGATGTCTTGGTTAATTTTGCTTCTCTTCGATCAGCATACCAGAGCACGGTTGAGACCATGGATTACCCACAAATCCGTACCATCGCCATTATCGCTGAAGGCATTCCAGAAAACCAGACAAGGAAAATGATTAAATTGGCTAATGAAAAGAAGGTGTCCATTATTGGTCCTGCCACAGTTGGCGGAGTCAAACCGGGTTGCTTTAAAATTGGAAATACTGGTGGTATGATGGACAACATTCTGCATTCCATGCTCTACCGCCCTGGAAGCGTTGCCTATGTCTCCAGGTCCGGTGGTATGTCCAACGAGCTCAACAACATCATCTCGAAGGCAACAGACGGCGTCTATGAAGGTGTTGCTATTGGTGGAGATAGATACCCAGGTACAACTTTTATGGATCATATTATGAGATATCAGGATGATGAGAAGGTGAAAATGATTGTCCTTCTTGGTGAGGTCGGTGGAGTAGAGGAGTATGAGGTATGCGAGGCAATCCAGAGTGGCAGGGTTAGTAAACCAATGGTTGCCTGGTGTATAGGTACTTGCGCGGGTATGTTTACTTCAGAAGTACAGTTTGGACATGCTGGCTCATGTGCTAACTCCACGAAGGAGACAGCTACCTCTAAGAATGAAGCTCTTAAGGCCGCTGGAGCATATGTACCCGATTCCTTTGATTCCCTGGGAGAGTTAATCAGCAATATCTACCAAGGATTAGTTTCCAAAGGTTTGATAGTACCTGCATCCGAAGTGCCGCCTCCAACTGTCCCAATGGACTATAGCTGGGCTCGGGAATTGGGTCTCATCCGTAAACCAGCCAGTTTCATGACTTCTATCTGTGACGAAAGAGGTCAGGAGTTGTTGTATGCAGGCATGCCTATCTCAGACGTCCTCAGTAAGAACGTAGGTATTGGCGGAGTTATTTCTCTGCTCTGGTTCCAGAGATGTTTACCTAATTACGTATGCAAATTCTTTGAGATGTGTCTGATGGTGACAGCTGACCATGGTCCAGCTGTATCAGGTGCACACAATACAATTGTCTGCGCAAGAGCTGGTAAAGATTTGGTCTCCAGTTTGGTTTCTGGTCTGTTGACAATTGGTGACCGTTTTGGCGGAGCATTAGATGGTGCCGCTAGGCAATTTAGCGAAGCCTATGACTCTGGCCTTCATCCAGTTGAGTTTGTCAATTCAATGAGGAACAAAGGACAGTTGATTATGGGTATTGGTCATAGGGTAAAGTCCATCAACAATCCAGATCAGAGAGTGAAGATTGTTAAGGAGTTTGTCATGGAGAATTTTCCAGCTACTCCATTATTGCTATACGCGCTGGAAGTGGAGAAAATTACCACCAGCAAGAAACCTAATCTTATCTTAAATGTAGACGGTGTCATTGCATGCGCATTTGTGGATATGCTGAATAACTGCGGCAGTTTCACTAGGGAGGAAGCTCAGGAATACATTCAGATCGGAGCTATTAACTCCCTGTTTGTCCTTGGCCGTTCAGTAGGCTTCATTGGTCATTACATGGACCAGAAGAGGTTGAAACAAGGACTGTACAGACATCCTTGGGATGATATCTCGTATGTTATGCCGGAACTTAACAATTAATTTGGCCACGAAGAGCTTTGTAATAATTAAGTTATAGAAAAGACATGTTGTACTCAACGAAATGGAAGACAAAATGGCGCCGCACACGATTTACGAGGAAATAGGGTTAAAGAAGTTCAACACGAAGTTATAAATTTTTATATGTTTCAGTTTTAAGTTTTTATGCAGACGCGCTGAATTGATGTAAATTATTCTTATAAAACTCTACTTTTAACTTAGTGACTACTTATAATGAAATAAAGTGATTATATTCAACATATTTATGTTTATAGTTTTAGTTGTTTGTGTGGTAGGTTTGTATTCGCATAGGTCGCAATTTTTCAATCATCATCAATTTTCTTAATTTTTTTCATATTTTCACCTCCCCTTTTATTACCTTCAGACTGCTTTCCTCTTATCTGGTATGATTCACTGCGCGACAATGTTACATTCATCGCTGGTTGTTACAGGTGTAACAAAAGATGATCTAACCTCGAACCAAATGAAAATAACGGTAGTTCGTGGTTGCAAATCGTTAGGAATCGAACTTAATCAGAATGAGGGCCAGATAAGGATGCGTGCAATCAATGAAAACAACATTAAATATTTCCGAGTAGAACGTCGACAACGGCGTGAAGTGATTCATAATTCACATAAAATGAAAAACATGTAAGTAGTGCAGTTAAATAGAATTACACCCAATATTGCATAGACTGACTCAACCAAATTAAACGTTGAGCAATATTAAGTAGTTATTGTCAACATGTAATGGCCAACAACCATTGAAATCATAAAAAACACCGCTGTTTAAGTCATTGTTTTGTCATTCAGCACACTCTAATTGGATTCTAACAAAGTTGAATGCATTTTACAACAAAAGAAAGCCATACATAACTGCTTGAAGATCTCTAAATTCTAACAATGGCAAGTGTAGAGCTACAAGGACTTAATCCAGATCATTATGGACTAATATTTGATGAGGTAAATAATTAATCAATCCTTTCTACCCATCACTATAATGGCTTAACATTTGATTTACTTCCAGTATGACCACAATAATGATGGTTTCATCAATCATCGTGAATTTAAAGATATCCTCAACTCTGCTGAATTCAAACACAATATTCCTTCACACGTTATTCGTGTGATATTCCAACGTGCAGATCGAGATGGAAATGGACAACTGGACCGACGCGAGTTCGTGGATATTGCAACCCATCCAGAGACCTCCCAATTTTTCTCACATCTTCGCCATCGTGGTCAACAGTACATCAAATTACTTGTGCCTAAACCACCCCAACAACGTGTACTTCCCACCTCTGTAACTACAGTGGATGGTGCTTATGAAGAGGAGTATTCATGTTGGCCACCTCGGGTTGCAATGATGGTCATTTCCTTAATCATAATAGTCCTATTTGTAGTGGACATGGTCATTGCAGACAATATGCATGCACAAGGACCTGTTGCTACTGATTTGTTGTACGATCCACACCGACGCAAGGAAGCATGGAGATATTTCACATACATGTTTGTACATGTGGGCCATGTACATTTGATTGTGAATATTTTTGTGCAATTGATGTTGGGTGTTCCGTTGGAGATGGTGCATGGAGGATTGCGAGTAGTATTAGTTTATACTGCCGGTGTAGTTGCTGGAAGTTTGGGAACTTCAGTATGCGATCCAAGTGTGAAACTTGCTGGTGCTAGTGGAGGTGTGTATAGTTTGATGACTGCACACATTGCAACTATAATAATGGTAGGGATTCCTTTATATTTACTCCCTAATCTTGTTTTAACATCATTCAGGTCAGATACTTATGTACCCCTTCTGTTTCCTTACAGAATTGGAGTGATATGATGTACCCAATTCTCCAACTCATCATCTTCCTCATCTTGATCGGTTCCGACGTGGGTACAGCCATCTATAACCGTTATGTGTTGATGCAGTATGAACCTATCGGATATGCTGCGCATTTCTTCGGTGCTCTTGCCGGTCTCCTGGTGGGCATCACAGTATTACGAAATATTTCCGTCAATAAGGCTGAAAAATGGGTACAATACATTGCTTTAGGAATGTACATCATTCTCATGGCTGCTGCAATTGTTTTCAATGTTATTGCTGTGGGATATTTTCCTGTCCAGTATGTTTAACACAAGTAAGCACATACAATCAAACAAATCTAGTTATGCAACTAGATGAACAGAATATTTGTGATGAATAATTCATGGATTCCTTGAATTACTCAACATTCATGATGTGAAAAGTATTAATATGTGAATTCCGACTTCATCGGGATTTATAGAGATAAATACCGATACTGCCTTGATGTTATTCATCTGCACTTATCACCGATTTTATCAATCTAGAGATATAGTAGATATTGAGACGTTGCAAATTGTTTGATAATATATTTTATGATAAACTGATCAGCGGCATTTGTTTGGGGGAAGTGTAAAATTGAGTATTGGATTTATGTTAGTTCAATTGTTTTAAGATGTCGGGGAATGTGATAGCAAGTTGTGAAGAGTTGTATGACCTTAAACAAAGTTGTGTGAAGTTAGATAAAGCATCGCAACATTGGGGAGACATTTTTGATCAGGTACGTTAACATTAACTCTTTTTAAATCTCAAAAAGTTGTAAACAAGTCGAATTTCCTCTCAGTTTGATGCAAACAAAGACGGTTACCTTGACTACAGCGAATTTTCCTTACTCTTAACTTCAAGCAATTTTCACAACTCAATCCCACGCCCTGAACTCCAACAACTCTTCACTGAAGCCAACAAAAACGATGACCACTGTTTGAACCGCGAAGAATTCATTGATATCCCAATTGTCATCCCAACAAACAGTAACCACAAACTTAGACTATACAAGTCCTACAATCGCTGCACAAAATTCCCTTGGTTCACCCTGACCCTGACCATTGCCATGATCACATTGTACTTCATTGACTACCTAAAGTACAACAACGACCAAGCTGAGGGGCCAATCGGGACTCTCCTGTTGTATACCCCGAGGAGACGAAAGGAAGCATGGAGATTTTTCACTTACATGCTAGTACACATTGGAGGGCCTCACTTGGGCTCGAATATGGTGATCCAACTTGTCCTAGGGAGTGCCCTGGAGACAGTGCATCGATGGTGGAGAGTAGGCCCAGTCTATATGGCTGGGGTCCTTGCAGGATGTCTGGGGACTACTGTTTTCTCACCAGGGGACCAATTGGTTGGAGCTAGCGGTGGCGTATACGGATTGATCACTGCACATTTGGCTACAATTTTATTGGTAGGAGATAATCACTCCTTTGAACTACCTCTAGGTATCACTTATTGTTTGCAGAACTGGAAGTCGATGAAATATCGCTACACCCAACTCTTCTTCCTCATTGCCTTCATCGCCTGCGAGATCGTGATGTACTTCTATTGGAATGTGGAGAGCACTGCACATTATGCTCATCTTTTCGGCGGAATTGCAGGCCTCTTGGTGGGATACCCCGTTCTGCGCAATTTCCACGTCAATCGGTGTGAAACAACTCTGCGAAAAACTTGTGCTGCCCTTTACTTGATTTCGATAACTGGGGCTGTGTTGATACATGTGTTTGCAGGACACTACTTTCCCCAACAAGTTGTCTAATTAATTTTACATTAACTACTTCTTTATGGGCTTTGTATGTATGACATATATATTTTTTATACACAATGCAACATAGTCACGCTTGCCGGCTGAGAAGATCGTAGTACTTGCTCATTATCATCATTACCAGCAGTCGACAGCCGCCACAAAAACTGTAACACATAATCTCAATAAACTCTACCATCCAACTCCATAATCTCCGTAAGCACTCTACTCTTGTGTTTTAAAGTTAATTGTCTCATGTTAGATTATGTCTTGACCTACTGTCATCTACGCATTATTTATACATGTTTTATGTTAATATGGCAACTGTTCAGTGTTTAACATTAATGCTCGTCATGTTTATACTTGTTACATTTTCCGCATACTGTCCAAACAGCCGCAGGCGCGTGTCTTGTAGCAAGCGCTTGCTTTACCACCATGGTTTTTACTTTTGCTACCATTGCTTGTTTTCACGCAATAAATGTCAGCTGCTGCACAAGCAGCTCCTTCAGAGTTGTTCTTATCCTTCGCTTTGGGTGGGATACATGGCGTCTGCTCTAGCTTACTTTTAAACCCACTCCTTGAAGTGAACAAAATGAATTAACGTTGTAATTGACTGACACCAACGGAAGCTATTCAAGGAGGAATACATATTAATAACATTGAGTCAGTTATTGTCATCTGAGCTATAAAATAATTGTCTTTTGTTTATGGAACAATTGACAATGTGGTGTTACATGCACAATAAATGCATAGTCAATATGATTGTAAGCTGATGACTGATCATCATAGCACTCAATTGATAAGGGAAGACTAAAAACAAGTCTTGAAACAAATGTCTCAAAAATCAATTCCATGCAGTTTGTTGATCATAATCACTCCTATCCTAATATTACCCTATTATTTACACTGTTCAATAATAAATAACCAAAGAGTCAATCAACCTAATCACCCACAATGGTCAGTTTATAAGTAAATTAAGTTAATGAAATCGTATGACTTTTACGCTTTTTACGATTGTTGTTTATCAGCGTTATCATCATCTTCGTCTTCATCCTCATCCTTTTCTAGCAGCTTTCTTGCTAGTTTCACTGCATAGAATTCATTGTAGTGCTTTTTGCGCCTTTGTTCAAAATCTTTTTTGGCTGCTTTCTCCTCAGGCGACTCATCGTCTGAACTCTCGTCGGTTTCCTGTAGGGCTTTAGGTGTTTCATGTTCAGCCTGACGAATCCTAAAACATGCACATCATAAACAACTGAAATATAATTGTTGATTTCTGCATACTTTGCTACTAGTGTATCTGCATCCAAAGCATCTACATCCAAATCCAACCCTTCATAATTATATGGTGTCTTAGGCTCATCAATTTTCATGTGCCCATAGTCCTTGTCTGGTGGATGCAGAGTAGCCATAATATTCATTTCATCCCATTTGGTATTAGTTTTAGCTGCTTTAGATCGACTAAAAATGATGATGGTCCATTATAAAACTATTTCAGCCATACTCCAATCATGTTTTCTCAAAATGATAAGACCTACTTTCCAGGGGGTAATTTACCATCCGGCGTATCAAAACTGCTCGAGTTTTTTAATATACTCTTGCTGGGCTTTTTATTCAGATTCTCAGCCATCACAAATGTATGCAGGAAATGGAAAAACACACGAGAATTTTACCGACACAATAAGACTACGCTTGCGGGCGATTGATGTTCAGTCGGGGGGGACACTGGATGCTTGCTTTTATTTCGTTCACTCAATTTAGTCGGAAAAACTCAATTTTGACACTGATAGAATTTGTCATCTTTGGCGTCAGGTGACCTCCCTTGCTTTACTGCTTAATTGAATTGGTGCATACAAATTTAATTATTACGATTCAAATCGGTCGTAATTTGTCGCTATGGATAAAGAGAAGGGTAATTAAAGTAATTTGTATGTTGCCCGCGTTTGTTTTGTATTGAAAAGTAAAAGAAAATGTTGAATTTTCAGAAATTACAGATGTGAACTTGGAGTTGCGTACATTAACTGAATTTTATTTTCAAATATAAGTAAAGCAAAGTTGACACAAAACGATAAAGAGATCGAAGCACTAAAAAATAAAACAAATAGGAAACTGAGAAACACCTATTATAACAATTTAAATGGGGCAATAAAAACTATTATTTAAATCAATAAAGACTTCCAATTTTCTTTTTAAAAACAAATCTTGTTTAAAATGTAAAAAGAGTTGCCTAAGTTTATTTTTACTTTCCACATCCTAAAGCTACCTGTACCTTAACATTCCCACCACGTTTTTTTGTGCATTCTGACCATTTCAACAATTTAAATACTTCCCTAGGTCTCGGGAAACACTCTGTATAAGAACAAAAGCCATCCTCTCCTCTCCAAGGCACCACGCCAAGGAATCAAGGAAGCCTGGCAGGTCTATTCAACTGTTTGGAGCAGTGCAGCAGTCGCACGCTGAGATCCGTGGGTGCGGCGAGGTCCTCGTCCTACTCGCACACTGAAAGTGTTTATTATCGCAAGTTAAGAAGACGCTCAAAGAAGTTGAGGGCATTTTTTAACAGTTAACGAGGCGCGATTGGGTTTTCTCTGCGCGGAAGGGTTGTAAAGTGAGCTGGGTACAGTGCAGGACTTGATTTTGTCGGACGCAGAACACCCGGGCCGAGCTAAGGACCTGCGAAGCTGTGGCGAGACGATCGAGGAGTGGAAAGGATATTATCCGAGAAGGTAAGGGGTTAATGATTTTAAATTGGGGGAAAATAAGGCGAATTAATGAAAAAAATAAAGAAGACTTAATGTGGGCATAGAGGATAGAAATTGGATTTCATTTGGTATGAAACTGGATTTTATATAAAATTTGCTGTAGTCTTGTAGAAGACAATAAATAAATGTTGGAAGGCGTTGGGGGCGGCTAGGGGTTAGATGGGAAGCGAATGGGATGAGTATTCAGATGGAATTCAGTTTGTAGGGTTGGTTGTCTAGTATAAACAAACCGCACCGTCATAGGGGAAGCACCTGTTTCAGGAAACAAATGACAAATATGATATCTAAATGATATGCAACCCTTTATCCAATCTTCGTAATGCACCATTTTAATTTGTTTAATTAAAACAGTTTAAAGCATAATTCGTTTAATATTAATTAAGTTTATCATAAAACATTTCTTGATTCTAACTACTTTTATTTAAATGTTAAATTAAACGTCATTTTGCTGGTCTTAATAGACTAATTTAAAGCAAAAGGTTGAAGGAGAAGTGGTTTTATTTGTGACATTTGAAAGAGTTGAAGTTGTTGTAGAATTTGTTGTTTTTAAAGAAAGGCCAGTTCATCCACATGTGTATGACGTATGTGGTTTGAAAAGAAGACCTCTGTGACTCAGCTGGCATTCTTGCAATGCCTCCAAGAGCTTTCAACAGCGGGCTTTCGCTTTAACTCTTAGAAAACAGACTTAAATCATCCCATAGTTTGCTAGGCCGCATCAGACTGTGAGGAAATCGAACAAACACCCTTTTGTGTCAATCGTCATGAAGTCACACGACTCATATGGACTCGTCGATAAATAGTGGCTTTGTTGGGGGAAACATCCAGAAGATATGTTGGAACCTCAGGAAATTGATGGGCAATATCATTCAAGTCATCTTGGCATCAATCAAATCCGATTGAAATTAATTTGAAGCAAGTTATTCAAGTGTCTATTAGTTGTTGTAAAATATCATGTCTCTACACTATCTAACAATAACCAAGTTAGACAGTGTGAAGACACGGATGCATATTGTATAGAAATGTTGGGTGCTTCTGGTAAGATGATGGTAAAATGAATGTGTCGCCGGGGAAGCAAACCGGTTTGTACTCTTTACTTCTTCGCCGTTCTTCACTTCTTTGATACGACTTTGCTGTTTCATACATACTATACATGCTATAAGAGGTACAAGAGTTATAAGCCAGAGATCCTCTTCTTCCAAGAGGAAAGGACAGTACCGTAAACAGTCTAAAAATATGAACTAAACAGCTAATTGATAAGTTTGGTTCCTTTTTGTTAGATTTCAAAGTGTAGCAATTGCTGAATTGAAGTTAAAATCATAGTCAACTTGAATTCAATTTTACTTAAGGATTAAGAAGGCTATATTGAGGAACGTTGTATGCATCTATCGGATTTTTATAGAGATGGTACAGTGTCTAAAAATAGCCCTTCTGGTGCACAGATACAGTGCAGTGTGCAACATCTCCTCAGCATCCAAGCTTTGTCTAATTGGAATTCCAATTGGACGTGTTGGAATTGTAACACAATCTATTACTGACATACATGTGCACATGTTGTAGACTCAGCAACACCGAAAGTAATCCTATATTGGAAGAATTGGAGATATTCTTCTTAATTCTTTCCCTAAAATCCTACTTAATGTAAAGGAATAGATGCTTTAGATTAAGCACATGAATATATAGGTGACGCTCACTTTAACTCAACGTTTGCCCATCGTCGTTTAATTTTAAATTACCACACTCAATTTAAGTTTAACCCAAACAGTGCTTTATGCGTCAATTCTATAACTAAGTAACCACAAATGCTGAAGTTAGGCTGACTCTTTAGTGTGGGATTTTTACTGCGAGCTTTTTGAGGTTTTCAGAGGAGTGCTTGCATTGTGATCGTAAATAAAAGTAGAAAAAAGAAGGATACGCATGAGTAGACTAAAATAGATACATAGACGTTGGATAATGCATGTGGATCAAGACATTTTCAACTTAAACTTGGGCACAATTCTTCAATCTATAAAGAGCTTTATAAAAAGTATGTAAATCCTAAACATATAATAATTAATTGTTCTAATCAAGTAATTTGCTTTGCCTTTCATTTAGACTTGGTTATACTGTGGTTTTCAGTGGCTCTTCCCTTCCCCCCTTCTCTTTCCTCTCAATCTACTTTTCTTGGCTTATCTAATATGGTGAGCGATGCGTCAGGACTAAATTGCATTTTTGAAGAGCGGAAAGATCGGAAATGGTTAAAATATGTGCTAGGCATACAATGAATTCCTAACATCAGTTTCAGCTAAAAATTAATTAGTGGCATAGGGTTGTAACTACCAAAAAGATAAACAAATCTTCAAATTTGACCCATTGAATTTTTGATGTGAAATGGGATTTGACTGTTGAATGGACTTGTTGTTGATAGAATTTTGAATTGGTAATGGACAGATAGTTGATTGTGGTAGTTGTAGGGCGTAGGAGTAATAGATACGGACATTTCCGACCTACGATGCATTCAGACCTTTCAAAGCATTTTGGAACGTTTCGAAAGGTTAATACTGTTTGAAAATGTTGCAAGCAGTTTCCGAGTGTTTCAGACACTTTCCAAGCAAATAGCTAATACACTAGTTTGAATTATCGGAAAACAAAGATGTCACTTTCAGTCACTAGTACTATTTCGAGGTTTTAATGTCTAAAAATGTTATCGCTGTCACTTATCACGCTCTAAATTCATCAATTGAGAATCCATTCACCAAATGAATGAAAAACGTTTTAAAATTGATGACAACAACCAAAATATGTACAGTTATTTGACTGAATGGAACATTGTGGAAATATTATCACCGACTCAATTAATTAGCGATGAACCATACAACAATAAAACCTATTCATCTATTGATCTGTTTGGTTATTATTCCTTTTAATATCCGTGTATTTCTTTGAATTACGTCACTTAAATAGTTTCTCAGAAAATACAACTAACAATATCATAAAACCATAGCCACATCGACAAATACGGCTGATAACATTGACAAACCGGCGATAAATGTGATAGGAAAATAATATTTATAGCAATTCATATCTGTAAGTTCTTTTGAATTGAGACCACACATGTTTACCTAACACTTGTCAATAATTTCAATAAATTGCATATGTCTTCTTCATTTGTGGATGCAATCAGATGTGTAGATGTAAAGTAGATTACTTAATCATGTATGCAGGTGAAACTACACACTCCAATTGGTATTTAGCAAGTAGTAATATGACCACAGGCTCGTCAATCATAAATCAACAAGTCGAGTGTTTTCTTTTTTTGTTATTATTATCACCGTCAAACACTTGAACATTAGAAGTCGCCGCAATAAGGTGTAGGCCCAATTTAATAATGGACATGAATATTAATAATATTAACATGCAAGTGTTTTCTTTTCTATGGTTGCGCTTGTAACTTTACAGCGAGCAGCGTGGATTGCTTGTAAACAATCACTGTGTCACTGATTGTGCCATTGTGCCTGACGGATTTTATGCGACACTTGTTAAAGTGATATGAAAAGTAAAATATTCAAGTAGATAATGTGCTTGTGGTGCAATAAAAATACTAGTAGAATTATTGCCAAACAGAAAATATTGATGAATTTTGAGGAGACTAGGTAATACTTCAAATGACAATTGAAGTGTGTGATTTGAGGATTGTACTTGGTTAATTCTAGTTTAAATTTTTTGTTAATTGTTAAGCTATTTATTACTAACACAAATTGAGATAAGTAAATTAAAAATGTGTTAATTGCCTTGACTTTACTATGACACTTTTTGCCTAAAATCAATGAAACACGTGTTTGTTTATTTATATGCACGTTAGTGATAATTATTGCAATTTCTGCAAATTGAGTATGTAGTGCACATTGTGCTAATTAACGATTAACCATGAATCATTGATCGATAAACTTATTTGCGCAAAAAGGAGCACACGCAGTAATGAAAATAGTTCCAATTGTAACGCCTAAAAGCTACTCTTTCAAAGTTCACATTGATTGACTATTAACAAAGCCTAAAGCCACTCACTTAATCACATCATTATTAGTCATCTTTATCAATGGACGATATGAGTTGTGAAATGATGTGTCACATATTAATCGTGATTATTCTTCCACAATATGAATGCGATTAAGCCAGTTGGAATTCCTATGACAAAAATATGCTAAACCGCCACGTCTTTCCACTTTATTTTCGCCAGGATTTATGTCACTTTTAAATTTACTCCTCATTCCTCCTTCAACTTAAATTTAAGAAACAAAAATAGAGCTCAAATGAGACGTGAATCAACCTGCGAAATAACTAAACAACTCTACGTTTAGCTGTATCTCACTCTATCGTTTGCATCTTGTCATCTTGTTGTGGTAAGCTGAAGAAAGTGAAGAATGCGCGTCCTGCCACATTCTAAATATAATTTTCCGCGTTCTATATTCGTTGCGTACTCTCATACTCCATATTCCTTTTCCTTCGCACATAAACAACTTGATGCGGTGTGCAATGTGCACCTCGACGGTGGCAAACGACGGCGTCTTACTTAATCTTAATTTCCGAGTTTCAGTGATTTTACACTTCACGTTGCAGGTTTTAGATTTACTGAGTGTTATTAATAGGACTTGAACTGGATTAGAATCATGCAGTTTTGATGATGAATATGCCTTGTATTTAGAGTTAAAGACGTGAAATTTACAAAGCAGAAAGCGAAAAACTTAACGAAAAACTTTAACCTAAATTGATGATTGTGATAGATGAATTAATAATTAACTAGAGCACTGCTTAAAATTAGTTGTTTTCGAGAGTTGTAAGGGGATTTAAAGCAATTAGCTTAAATTTCAACAAAATATATTCGACTTGGAGGCGACCCACATAATGCAATTAATGCTCTAATTAACTAATCCCTTACATTCAAAACTAGCAACAATACTTTCATACTCGTACTATTAATTACAGGAAATCAGTATACGCAAAATGCAATGCAAATTTAATATTTCGTTGCAATTAATTAACAATACGTTGCAATGCAGGTATTTGCTAAATAAACTAATAAATAGCAGTGCAGGCAACTAAATAAACCAATAATCAATTATTGTGAGTGGTTGTTGATGATCTCTGATCGTAGTTATTTGTTAGATCACGTACCCCCGTCGTGAGTAAAGTTATGTCGAGCTTTAAATAAATCTCGAATGCGACTACCAACTACATCCAAATGCAAACTGTACAGAGTACTTGTACCGAGTAATGAGCAAGTGGTGTGCGTGCAGTGCGCGAATGCCAACGAACTGAAAGTCGCGGATCGCGATGATATTTTGTACCAGCCGGCAAACGACCAACAAAATGGAAATTTCAAAGAGGATAAAAATATATAAACATTTTTATATTTACAGCGTGATGAGAGAATTATATCACACTTTTTAGAGCTTAGCGGGGTGTTTGATTTTAATCGAGATGCACTTTTAAAACTAATTTGTCCAATTATGTTTGCAACACAATGAAATCGTCGGATTTGTTGGAAATGGTTGAAGAAGGAAAGACATTTGCATCGGTTGGATGTAGAGTATAAAACGTTGAGAATGCATGTTAAAGCAGTGAATAACTAGGTATGCACGCATGAGGCGTGAATTTTAATGCGACCGATTAATTAATGCGTTTTTGGCGCTAATTGCGCACGTTAACGACCTGCAGCCTTGTTATCTTCTTTCAATCAGCTACCCGATTTTAAAGTTTTTTATGCAGCAGCCATTCACACGACATATCGCGACAAAACAAGTCGTTTAGTCCAGAAATCAAATTCAATTTGTGATTTCCAACCCTTCAAAGATTGTACATGTATAAGAGTGTAAAGACTGGTATTCTTGAGTTTTCAATCTTTGGCTGGTGTTAATGATGGTTCGTTGTTCTTAGTTTTCCTCGTCTCAGTAGGGTGGAGGCGCCCCCCGAGCGTGACCGGGTTTTAACGCCTTGGTGTTCGCAACAGCGAGCACGAAAAATAGTGCATTAATTTGAATTGAAACAATGTTTTGAAAGAGTGTGTAGTGGAAAATGAGAAGATACTACAATTCCATCGATTAAGAGTTAAACAATCGATCTGCGTTCCACATTGGTTTCCGCAAAAATTTCGCGAGTTGATCTGCGGATTCGCTCAATCGTGGACTTGAATCAAGAATCAACACTGAATCAACATTGATCTTCAATTCCGTTTTGCTTTTGTTCAGCTTCCAAAGCATGCTCCATCCAAATTAAAACCACAACAAAAAGATACCAAGGAAAGCAGTCATAAAGAAAAAATAATGTAGTATGTAATTTAAAACAAGGTATTCAAACGACGTCAATCTTACACAAGTCCATAATTAGTGTAATTACTGTTGTTATATGGAAGAATACCGAATGCAACCAATATGCAAATGAATTGGAAAGGATTAAGTTAATATTTAAATTTAATAAACTCATTTAAGCCACTGATTTAATTCATTAATCGGTAATTGGAATTTATTTCGACTGAAGATTAATAAACTCAGATTGAGAGGAAAGTACATTATAGCTAGTAAAAGCATTCTTGTGGCTTGATTTCTAATCTAATCTTCAATCTGAACAAGTTTAAACATGTTGAAATTTACATTGCAAAAATTGTAAAATGTAACCATCTAACAACCAGTAGAACAGCACGTCCGGTTGGGAATCCTCGGGCGGTCTTCTACTCTTTGTGAGTTTCAGAAATGGAAGCTTTATCGGCGAATGCATCGGACTGCAAACTGGTAACTGCCAGCTAGCAATCACCAAGTACCAACAACACTGAGATACAGAGATAGGAACAGTGAAAGAATGGAGATAACACGGTCTACAAGTTAGAGGTATACGTTGGGATTGTTGCAAATTCTTCAAGATGAGTCTTTGATTTCACTTTCCTCTTTTGATGTTAAACTACTAATATTTGAAAGAGGGTGCAACTGCTTTCATTTGTGTATATCTTTTTATTATTCACTTATCCTTGATATTAAACTTTCATTGCAATGCAATATTGGTTGAAGTTGTACGATAACTTTCTTCTGCTTCATTTTTGTACTCTACTAACCTTTAAAGATCAATAAATAAATAGCCACTTAAGTCCAATCCTAAGTTAATACAGTTAGTACCAGTTAAAAGTAGAGTGTTACTCAATTAAAAACCAATGCAACCAAATCGAACTCGAATTAAGTTAATCATGTTAATGAATGCTAACGTTTGCAATATTTTCCCACTTCTTTATTTAAGTCTCTACTAGCTTATAAACCAAATGAAGGCGCAAATTGCTTTACAGTTACTACTTATTTAGATATTAATTGCAACATGTCACTTTTCACCAAGAACGAAATATATTTCAATCATATAATATATCCTATGCTTTTAGATTTCCTTTATTTTTATTGTGCGAAAGAAAGACTTGATGCTTGGATTCAAACGGAAAATGTTTATATGGAATTAAATTGATTTCCATCTTGATGTTGTAAAGTCAATGTTATAGGAAAGAGGAACTAGAAAATGATGGTCGACCTTGAAATCTCATTTCAAAGCCCACATTTTCCTAACTTAAGTATAATCTTGCGATGAAACTGGTTGATTTACGATGATAATATACATTTCATGACAAGCTTAAAATAGTGGTAACAAAGGTGGGTACTTGAAGTGATTTCCTAGGTTTTTGGTAATTTTTCGGTTTCAATCTTCAGTTGAATTGTGCAAAATAAAGTGCGTTTTGCTGCTACGACAAGAAAATAACTAAAATTTCTTGTCATTTAATGACATTTTATATGGCATGGGTGTGTTTGACATCTTGAAAATGTCATAATTTCAAAGTAATACTTTTGCATTTTTTTCTTCCAATGTTTATTTCGCACAAATGCAAGTTGTTGTTTAATTGGATTGCAATAGTGATAAATGCCATCAATGCATTACTTGCGGAAGAATGTGATTGTCACAACATAAAATGCAAACTTTCTACTATAATTAATTTCAACCATTATTAACTATTATTAACATGTTGACAAGAATTATACACTATTAGAGTCTGCTTGTTTGACTGGTTTGCAATTTGTTTTGACTTTAGTCTAATTGACACACCACAAGTAGAATACAAAATGTCATTGTTCAATTGAAAAACTACCATAATGAACACGATGAACATGACTTAATGTGTTAATGAGTCTGTTGTCAATTACTCGGTTACTTTAACTACGAGTGCAAATTGCTAAATTAATATGGTGACATTCAACACTTTCTTCTTTCTTTTCTGGTCTTTGCAACTAAAAGGTGACTCTACCAAGAGTGGAAAGTTATTTTTACAAAAAGAAAAGAACGAAAAAAAGAAGTAAGGAGGAAAGGAACGCCATTGACATTAGCAGGACTATGAAGTTGTTGCTATTTTTTATATGAATTCATTATTGTTATTTTGGATCAATTTCTATACCTAAAATCTCTTGAATGGTTTGGATGAAACATTGTGTATTTTTGTAACGTTTACACAAACTGGTATTTTGTACTTAACTCTTTGTGAAGGTTTTTGTTTATGTCTGCCGGGTGCTCGTTGGAGTTTAATGTTAATGAAGTTTTAAAATTTATAAACTGTTTTCTCAACGGAGGAGTGATGTTTTCGGTTAGTGTTTGGCTCAAAAACAAGGCAATTGTCAAATATTTCATTCGTCTAAAATTATAAAAATTAAATAATTGAAAAGAAAATTATATTTAAGTACAATTTTTGCAAAAATTGCAAATTACCCCTTTACCTCACGCTCTGAAAAATGCGCATCATGCGAAACCATCGCGAATATCTTCGGATGAGCAAATATTTTCTTTTCTCCAGGTTGCATAAACACTAGTAACATTGCAAGACTTCAATTTCTACTAAAACCAATCATGAATCATTCATATTTTCATTATTCGCAATTACTAAAGCAAGTAATTAAATGGCAAACAATCGAAACATAATCATCGTGATAAAATCATTGATTTAATATCGTTAATCAACTACCGATAACTGCTTATTGTAACTTATAAAAGACGGTTAAGCCTGCTAAGTCTTTTGCCCATCCGTAATTTCACACTGCTCATCTTCAGCTAACAGGACTGCAGTTTGCAGTTGAATCTCTTGCATTCTCGAGACTCGAAAAGCCAACGAACCGGACAAGACAACAGACAACACAATGGACATTGTGTAAAAGATGAAAAATACCAAGAAGGAAACTTAAGTAATAACGCGATAAATAGTTAAGTGCATTTCTGATTTTGTTATGGACGAAGTGGATAAAGTGATTCGTTCAATAATTAATAATGGAAATATTATGGAAATTCCAACTCATTGCACTTAAGTCACTTGTGAGAAGTAATAAGCGTGGGCGTTATTCTCACACAGTTTTTCGCTGACAGCTTTTTCCTGCTCCCAATTTATAAACTTAAATATTGTTGCCTGATGGTGCACATAACGCATAAATGTTTTTCATGCCTCCTAGAAGTGTCACTAAAGTGAGTAACATTTATTGTTACCAAAAACTCTAATAGAATTTACCAACAAATAATTGGAAGAAGATTTTTTCACGTTAACATCTTCATCTTCAAATTGTTGGTAACTTGACATACAATGAAATTTGTAACATTTGAAATTTTATGCGCTCACTATAATTTCAACAGCTGATGAAGTCGATAGGAAAACTTTTCTGTGGTTTTTTTGGAAGGTAGTGCGACGCATAATGTGTGCATGTATAATGCTAGCGCATATGGAGCGCATCAGCTACTTTTACTCGAAAATTTCTACTTTTAGAGTATTTTTATACTTGTTAGTTACGATAACGCACTTGGCCTTAAAAATAAACGTATACCGCAGCGGTAAAAAGAAGTCTACCTAAAAATTGTGGTGTTATTCAACTGCCAAACTGTATCCTGCTGTGCTTGCTTCGAGAGCATGAAGAACATCATGTTCAGTATGATGAACACAATGAACATCAAAGCAAGCGTACTTGCAAATTTAAATTCACCACGCGTTTTAAATCTAAACTTACGACACAATGCTCAAGGTGCTTAACGCATATTTATCGTCTCCGATTACAGTTTCTGTTGTAAGTTGGGTCGACAGCTCGACACAGAGACGCAGGCACTCAGAAAGCATCTGCTGATTGTCACCTGCTGGCTAATTTGGAGACTGTGATAAAAGCAGTGATAACTAAAGGAAACAACAATCTCACTTGCGATCGGTGCTCGCTGTACTCTCCACTCATAGTCAATTCATTGGGCGATAGTGAAATGGATGAAATGATTCTATCAAGAAGCATTCTCAAATATTTCCATCGCATCGTGGTGTGATTCATCTGATCCTAGATGAATGTAATGTGGATTTGTTTGATGTACAAGATGTATCGGAACGGTGCGTTACGAATGCGTACGCTTTGGGGAATGCGGCGTTGGTGCCAGCAGTTGGAGTATTTATAGCCGGGGCTAAATCCATGCCGTGTACCGCCGCCGGCCGGCTATTTGAAGTGTGGACTATTTCCAAGTTTCCACGGTTTGCCATCGCCGTGGAATATTCTCTGCTGGATATTTTATTGCACGTGAGTGCAGAGAAAGTGTGATGTAATGTAGACAACCAATTAATATTGGTTCAAAAAATAGAGTAGTTCAGGCAACCAACACGACAATTTCTAAGAATTCCTAGACGACCAATATTACCACATTTTGAAATGCTGTTTTGTAATCATTACAGAATTAAACTTGATGGGAATTTAATTTCTCTACCAGTGTCGACACTAATTTGATAATTTGCAAGCATCATGATGGCCGAAACAGTGAAAAAGTCCCGAATCGTAAGTGACGACGACCTGGAGGAGTCGCTAATGCAGGAGTTTAACATGCGACTAAAGACGTGTCTCAGCAGTGTGCGTTTGGCTTTTAATTACCTACAATTACACACGCCTACATACGATATTATTTTATCATTAAACATTGGTAAAGTCCCCACTTGTCACACCTGTCAAATTACGCTGAAATTTATGTTAAACCGCATTTCACAAATATCACAAAAAACATATTAAATATTAACCACCAATAACTAATCTAACATTGTTCTCATTTTGTTCTTTGTGTGGCCGTGTGCTATTTGTACTAACACACTCATCAGGAAGGACTGAATGACGACGAGGACGACGACGAAGAAGAAGAGGAACACAACGACAATCACTATGAGAACGTACAAGTTGTACCTCGAGTTTTAAATACCCCAACTACTGATAACATCACAACCTTT
The DNA here is from genome assembly GCA_027574925.1 of Ecitoglossa quadriceps. NCBI lineage: Eukaryota > Metazoa > Arthropoda > Insecta > Coleoptera > Staphylinidae > Ecitoglossa > Ecitoglossa quadriceps. The sequence continues at coordinate 22,568 of JAODGC010042992.1, read as the reverse complement.
GTAGCACCAACCACGGCCAAGACTAATGGTAACCACACTTTAGAAGCAATGAAAGACCTAATGCAATCCCATGATGAATTTGCTTCATTGGAAACCAGAAACAAGTTGGATTCAGTTGAGGAGTTTATACAGATTGAAAGGGAATGTTTGAACATGGAAGCAATGTCTTCACAAAATGGGAACTTAGATGAAGTCAATTCAGCCCAGCAGCAAGTTCAAGAATCCAATGGTTTAGTACTAAGTACACCGCCTGATAATGAAGAGGAACCAGAATCTGAAGGAGAATATAAACCATTAAGGTGTTACTCTGTCCACAGGGTAGAAGATCCTATTGAAGAGCAGCAAGCGGAGGTATTGCAACTTTCGGAAACACTCACCTCAGCTAAGGATAGAATGCTACTTAGTACAGATTCTGCAAGTTGCCTGCTCTTTACCCAAACAGTAACTTCGCCAATGTTGACTCCTTCTGATGAAAGGGTGGACTTTATGAAGGGTTTCACACAAGCAATCGAGAGTGCCGAGACATCTCCACCTACCACAGTATCCGAAGATCAGGATGACCAAGACAAGGAGAAGGACACATTCGAACAGATTGAACAAATTGAGGTCCTAGATCCAACTGGCGAAGAGCTAGCTGAAGTTGAACAAGACCATGACCCTACTGAACCAGAAGTAGACCAACAAGACGCTGAGATTGATCAGCCTGAAGTCGACCAACTCATGGAAGACTACCCCGAGGAGGAAGAAGAATTACAAGAGATTGAGATGCATGAGGAACCTGAGGTTGATCAGAATCAAGATCAGATTGATAGGTCTAGTGTTGGCAAGTCACCAGATTTACTCCGGGATGTCCCCAATGTGGTATCTAATGTACCCACAATCCAAGTAACGTCTTCCAATCTTAATAATATAAGGAAGGATGAATACCAATTGGTTGAAACAAAGATCTCAAACTATGAACGTGAAGTATCCAGCCCTAATTCACGTCCAATTAGCACAACCCCCACCGATCTTGACTGCAAACTACCCAGTGTCAAAACATTGAAGGACCAATACATTAAAACCGCCAGTACTGAGGTCACGACCCCTACCAGCCCCAAGTTTGAGAAGGCGGAGATGACACAAATGAAAGCGTTGGATATCATGAAGCAAATCTCCAAATTTGAACAAGTCAGTCCCATTAAGGAGGAGGTAATCTACTAATAAGACGTTTAAACTCCGCAGTAATAAGTTATGTTGGTGCATTTTGCATGGTGGCTGATGTTGCATGGTTTAATTTTTTTTTTTCAATGACTGTTTTCCTGCGCAGTAAGACATTATTGATATAATTTTGTTTCTTTTATTTTGACGCGTGGTTTAAAGAGCACGGAAGTGATGGAGAGCTCTTACGTGGAGACGACTGTCGTGGAGACCTCCGTAAATGGAGAAGGACAGGTGCAGCAAGCGCAGCAGGTGGTGCAGAAGAAGAAGACGAAAAAGAAGTCGCGTACGCATGCCAATGAGAAGGAGAATATTTCAGTTGTGAGTTATTTTGAGTTGGTTCATTCAGTTTGTTTCTGTTGTTTTATTGGGCGTTGAAGTAAATTTTTCCTTGGTTTTGATTATGTTGTTTTGTGTTAGTGTGGTTTGGATTCACGGTTCTACAATGTCGACGTTAAATCACTGGTAGGTCACCATTTCATTAATTAATCTGATATCTAGGACAAATATTAGGACAACTATTTCCTTTGCTATTTAATCATTTTTTCTAAACGTTTAATATGTTTTACCCAGTTTTTGCAATGTTTTGTTAATAACTTTTTAAGGCAGTTGTATGTTAATTTTGCGCTAATTTGTTTTACGCATGATTTTTGTCAGTGTCGAAGTTTTGGCGACTTGACTAAACTACCCGAGGAGAATCTCCGACCGGAAACTAATAATAAATCTGTGAGTTTCGCCTAATTATAATTATTTTTGTTTTAAATTATCTTATCTTTAATTTTTTGTTTGATTCCATCAATTAACCATAATCATGGACCATTCTAACTACATGAAAATCGACAATTGACACTCTAACAAAAAAACCCATCAATAAACAAACAAATAAAACAACTAACAGAGGGCAAAGTCGATGAACGACATTCGAGGCGTTGGCTTGACTGGAAGACCTCTTGAGAACGTCTTCAATGGGGTCAATGTCAAAGCACTGGTAAAATAACCTTCATATCTTTATCATGATCGTAAATTTAATAACATTGTTGATGACATCATGAGATTATGTGTTACTAATTGATTGTATTCTCTTTGTTTGCATGGCTAACAAATTGATTATTATGTACCTGCACCCTGTAACCTCTACGCATGTGACTAATATCATCATCACAATCAACCAACAAACAACTCCCAATTAAACAATAGAAAGAACGTTTCAATATGAATCACAGCATGACAGTGAGCACCACAACGCCAAAGCGCGTCATTGCCTTCGAGCGACAGGTAAGTTGCTTGAAACCCACGTTGCACCCACATCACATCAAACATGTTATTTTACCCCTCAGTCTAGCATTTTAGAAGATTAGGTAGAAGAAAAGGTAGTATTGCACTGTAGCGCACAGTCACATATTGCAAACTTTATTGAAATGTTGATGACCTCATATGATTGTGACTGGAAGGTGGTTAGGATTGAGAGTAAATGTTTGGTTATGTTACAGAAATCGAGCTTTAGCAAGTTTGACGCCTTGCAAAAGAAGAATGTCCTGCACGTGAGGTCCAGTGATAGTTCAAAAGCCCAAGAGAAATTTAATGTAAGTTAGATACCACAACAATGAGGCAGAAGTGAAATCTTCCACGTTTGAGGTTATCGATTTCTAGGGGAATCAAGCAGACGCTAGTAACTGTAAATCCTGCGGAAAGATCGTCTTCCAAATGGAGCAGATGAAGGCAGAGAGGTCAATATGGCATAAAAATTGCTTCAGGTGTACTGAGTGCAATAAACAATTGACGTAAGTGAATAAAAGCTAACGAAGTGTAATTTAAGCTAACATGAAGGTAGTACTCTGGTGATTTTTGATCGGATGATGTTACCATGCTGATTTCTCTCTTCCAGCGTGGATACTTATCAGTCTCATGAAGGTACACTCTATTGCAAACCGCACTTCAAGGCCCTTTTTGCCCCCAAAGCTGTTGAAGAAGACCCAGTCCCTCGTAAGTCATTTTCTCGCTCTGTCTTTATCTCCGTACCAATCTAATAACAATTACGAGTATGACGGGCGAAATATTAAATACTCAAGGATATTTCACAATTTAGAGAAACCCCGCAAACACGAGCTCATCATCCGTGAAAACCAACCGGAGGAGTTGCCCCCAGATGTAGTCCGAGGTCAGACACTTCTAGATTCACAAATCTAAAACGTGTGCAATCATACTAATGTTGATTTTATTGGTGTGTGCCGCTCTAAAATTCTAACCCATTGAAGCACCCTTGAAGATTGAAGAAGCAGCTGTGCTGTATATACCGCTTATTTTCGTTTGTTTGGAGCTGTTTGTTTTCTCCTTGGTGCTGGTGATAATAACCATTTATTTCGCTTTACAGCCAGCGACAAACCCGACCTCGGTCTTGAGGAACTCCAGTCGCTCAACGTGAAGGAGCGGTTCCAGGTCTTCGAACAGTATGAACAGCACCTCGAGGAAGAGCATAGCGTCGAGCGAAGTGGATCCGCTGTCAATGTGAAACGCTCGCCCTCTATTCTTTCAAAGCTCGCCCGTTTCCAAGCCAAGGGCATGGACGTTGGAGTGGGAGACGATGCGCTCAACGGCATACCAATCGAAGAATCTTCTACTGAGGATGAACGCGAAGTGGAAGAGGAGGAGGACGAGGACGCCGACCTTGTGCGCGCCAAGAAGGCGCAGCGCGAGAAGCCGTTCCACTTCACCGGCATGTCGGACGTTAAGAACAAGTGGGAGCACGGCGAGCAGAATGGCAGGGATGAGCGGCGTGAAGAGCGCAAGCAAGAGATACAGAACATTCGAAACCGGCTGTTTATGGTAAGAGCCGTTACAAGTTGATTTTGCCTGAGTTTACCTGAGTCTGCTTTGAGCTCAGTCTTCAGATGTTGGCGGAGTGTTAATGGTTTGTTGTTTTAAGGGCAAACAAGGTAAAATGAAAGAAATGTACCAACAAGCAGTCATGGAGAGCGAGAGCGGTGCCAATGTGAAGCGTACTGAAACAATTGAAAAGTCAGACACTGCCAAGTCCATCAAGGAACGCTTCGAAAAGGGCGAGGTGGATGTTAAAGCCCATGGTGCTAACGGAACTGAACGCAGCGAAGACGAAGAGGTTTTTGAATCAGAGATCAGTAAAAAGTCGAGGTCAATCTTCATGGAATTAGATGCCAATGCAACTAAAGCGCCGCCATTGATTCCAGCACAGAAATCAGCCAGCAAGGTAAGATAAAAGCTCAATAGATTGCCTTTGAACAAATGAGTGACAAACCAAACTTTCAAGTCTTCCTGAAACTGTTAAAAACTTGCAAAAATGAAAATCTAGATATTTAATCGTCAAGTCTCGAATGTGCCTGAGTCCACTGAAGTGGTCAAGTCCACTGCACAGACAGAGGACGTCACCGTTCAAACGGCAGCTATTCAGCAACGCTTCAAGTTCTTCGAGACGTACAGGGAGCCGGAAATGGAGCGTAAATGTTTTCGGATCACACCGCCACGAGATGGTCAAGTCAAGGTGTGCCTTGTGTGTCACCTCGCAGATCACTAGCTTGTGTACCCACCTCGAATAATTGCCATTGTGTTCTTCTATTAACAACTTTTACAGCCTTTTATGTTTTGCTACATTCCCGTGCTAGGAGCCCGAGCTAACCTATGTCTTCATTTTAGATGGATAGTCCCGATAGAGAAGTCTACCGTGATCCAGATGTGATACGCGCTGAGGAAGCGCAAGCCGAGGACAGCGTTGTCGCTGTCCAGACACAAACCGCGAAGAAGATGCTCAATAAGTTCAGACAGATGGAGGAAGACATTGGAAGAGAACATGTGCCAATGGGTGAGTAGAAGGGGATTTTCAAAACGCTACAAACTTATCCAGATTTGAGCATTGTTTTAGGACCTAAACCATTGAAACGGTTTACTCCACCTCCGGAGCCAATCCGTTCAGCGTCAGAGTCTGAGGAGGAAGCCTCAGAGTCCCTGGATGAGGAATCTGACCATGAACAAGACCGTCCAGCTGATGGTGACCTCTTAGAAGCGCAGAAAGCGGCAAGGGCTAAGCAACTACGCGCCAAGTTCGAAAAGTGGGAAGCAAACGAGATCAAACGCGAGCAGAACAATAGCTCCGTCAATATTGTCGAAGAGTTTGGTGAAGAACAATCACAGATTGAATCGACCAAATCGTAAGTTCTCCATCAATCCACTAATTAAAGAAGAAAATAGATGCTTGATTGTGGTTTTAGATTGAGGGCACGCTTTGAATCTATGAAGGGACAGCAATCACGTGAGGATGTCAAGGTGCAACGGCCTAAAGTCAACCGATTTGTGGTAAGTCGCTTCTATTAATTCGCTTTAAGTGACTTAATTCAACGGGGCAATATGAGAAATTAGGTGATGTACCGTTGTGCTCGTTGTTCTAAGTCATTACATTCGTTGTTTTTTTTTACTGTTATTTTCGCTGTTATTACCTTTTATTTGGTTCGTTCGTGCGTTTTTTTTAATCAGCAGCACGTTTTGTTGTCGCTATAAGCTATGAGTTTGTTTGGATGATTTATGATTTGCATTACCACCACTCTTTATTTGACGATTTCACGCCCTTAATATATTTTTTAGCTCATTAATGTCACTATCGTTGTGTTGTGTTGGCCTCAATAACACTTGCATTTTAACATTGATGATGCTTGAGTTTAATGAACATCAATTTGGAAATTTCTAGTAAAACACGAAGAATAATGCCACACGTCGAGAATAACGCCAAATACAAGTTAAAGCTACAAATAAGCCAATAAAACTCATTAATAACTATCATTAAGTAAATATAAAATGAATTGAGAAAGATGACAAACTGAAATGACTGATGAAAAGACTTCGCAAAGTACATCGTTTATCACAAAACGCGTAATAGTTAAAAATAAGTTTCTAGAACGTAATTAAGCATGTTTAATGTAAAGTAATTGGTTGATTATCATCGATCGTAACGAATCCGTCAGGTTTATCAAGTCCATCATTTTTATTACCACAATGCAATCCAATCAACCAATTATTTGTAAGTTTAAAACGAAACAAGAGAGTATATGAGATGTACGAGTACATCAGACTCTGACCCGGAAAGTCAGCAAAGAATTACATTTTGGGTGGAAATGAACGGAAATTTAGCTCGATGAAGCGATTAATTGAATTTGATCAGATGTTTGGATTTACTCTGAATATTTATCTCCTAGGTGCAAATTAATTAGTTAAACTAAGAGTTATTGATTTTTGGAGATCGAAATTGATGTAGTAATAATCTACCATAGATTAAGCGTGTAAAATTACAAGGTAAACGCCCAAATTTAACATTAGACTCTTATCAATTATATGATTACCTAGAAACTAATGAATACTACTTCTTGTTTACTTTGAAGGGAACAAGAATAGATATGTGTGATTGACCATCTCTGCATAGAGAAAACGAAAGCATAGCAGTTTAGAGCTTAGAGATTTATATTGAATACGAATATTATTAAATTTACTACTTTCGTGCCAATGTTTGAATAGGCAAGTGAATAGAAACTTAAACTTAGTTGAATATTTGAAACTTAATTAACCACGTTAACAATGATTTCTATTCATTGCTAGGAGGGCCTATAATATTAACCATAGCAATATTTAAATGTTTTCTTATTACTTTTCAACTTTGAAACTGTTTAATCGTTTAAACTTTATATCTGTTTATTATATCTACTTTACTGTTTTCGATTGATAAGATTTATACCTGTACTGATTGTACTGTACTTCGAATATGATAAATATGCCATACTGAATTGAGTTGTTTACCCATTACCCATATTAGAGTGCTTCAAATAATGAATAAATAAAGAGTGTTGGTCGATATAACCAACTATGATTGGAAATTCAAATGAAGTGCAACTGAACCAATAATAACAACACCAAATAAAGAAGGTAACAGTCATAAAACTGAAGAATTCCACAGTCTAAGTGATATACTAATGTATCTGCAATTTAAATAATAGACAAGCACCAACATGGTCGATTCTTGCCAAGAATGTCAGAAGAGAGTCTATCCATTGGAGAAGATTTCCGTTCATGGCGCAATTTATCACAAGAAGTGCTTTAAGTGCATGGAGTGCAATACCATCTTAAGGTAAATTAGTTTTCATTGAGTTTTCTTGATTATGACTCCATAAATTTTTAATCCAGGATGGATTCTTACTCGTATAATCAGGGAAGGTTGTACTGCACGCCGCACTTTAAGCGGCTTTTCATCACAAAAGGAAATTATGATACTGCCTTCGGCTTGGAGCAGCACAAGGAGAAGTGGAATGCGTCGGTGGCATAATCACCGTTAATTATCTAAAGCGTGACGACCCGACCTTTGTGATCCTGTATTTACCTAATCTTAACTTTTACAATTCAACTGCTCTTGAGAACCAATCAATTTGATTGACGATAATCAATGCTCAGCTCATTAGGAGGTTTTACTTTCTTTCATGTGTGACTTAATTATTTGTATTTGACGCCGAATTTCTTAAGTCATAGATTTTTTAATGTGTATGCTAATTCGCAATAAATTAATTCTAAGCATTTTAATACGAGTTGGAGACGTTGATGAATTTAATTTTATCTGGATTAAACTCTGTAAGACATTGTTGTGTACTGTGCAATATAGAAAATCCTATTTAGGTCCCCTATTATCCTCATTATCAGGCTTTACACGCTTTGTAAGCTCTTAATTTTCACCCTTGTCACACTTCCAGCGAATTGGGCGTGCTATATATAGAAGTACTGAGACTGCGCGCTGGTATCGATCGGAGGGTTTGGAAAAGAGTTTTCACGCTTCGTCAGGAAATTCGCGACGTGCGGCAGTTGCCATCATCAGCATGCTGCGTGCGATAGCAGCTACCGCCGCTCCGCGAGTCTACCTTTCTGAACTCTGACCTCCGCCCACGCGTGTAATCACAGCTAACTGATCTCTTCTTGGATTGATTGCGAACAATAGGAAGTAGGCACCCAGTGGCAGATTTTCTTGGAGTGTTGCTCACAGTACTTGAAGTTTAATTTGTGGCTGTGCACCAGGTGAACGAAAGATACGCGAAACAGGATTATTTAGACAGTCTTTCAAAGTATCGTTGACTGAACAAGATGTGAGCAACAAGACTGGCGCTTGATCAAAGTGCATTCCAATTCCGCCAAAAAAGGCACCTTCATAAAAACTTGGCATAATCTGGAATGGATTACATTAGGGAATTCGATATACAACTAAACAAGGAGCATTATTATGCAGGAGAGAAAATAGAAGGCACAGTTATCCTCAATACAATTGACAATTTTAAACTACGAAGTAAGTACTTTCAACTTTGAACCTACTCCGAAACCCCTAACAATATTATACTACTCTTTAGCGATTCGTGTTATACTAAGAGGCAAAGCGCACGTCGAATGGAAAGTTATGTTGTCAGGAGAACGACGTACTGTAAGTTAACTATGACTTGTGCTTCCTTAATTTATACAATAAAGTTGCAACACTTCCTACATCTTTCTTTCAGGTAAAAGATGATCAATATTTTATAGACGAACGCCAAGTAATTTGGGGAGAAAAAAACATCACCACGACTATCCCCATCCTCCCTCGAGGTGTCCACAATTTCCCATTCCGTTTCTCACTCCCAGAAAGTTCCCTACCCTGCTCTTTCGAGAGCAAACCTTGTTGCATCCGCTACTATATCAAAGTAACTGTGGATATACCATATGCGAGTCCCCCAGAAGGAGTGAAATACTTCACTATAATCGGCCCACATATTGATTGTATGGAGGAACAATACCTGGTGTGTATATTAAACAAACTTTTGTCTGCAATTGTCTACAGAGGTGCAATTATGCTTTATTTCAGAAACCTCAAGTTCAAGAAGATCGGAAGAGCACCTGTTGCTGGTGCTGCAAGCGAGGAACTTTGAGCCTCAGATGTGTCCTTGAGCGCTCTGCTTATGTATGCAGAGAAAGTTTGAAACTGAAGGCAACTATCGACAACCAAAGCGATGAGGAGGTGTCACTAAGGGTGCGACTCGAACAGTGTTGTGAATTTTTCATAGATAGGGGTGTCTTGGGCGTGGGGAAAGAGTTGAAACATCTTGTGTTTGAATACAGGTATGGTGTATGCAACAACTAAGTAGCTTATGTGCGAATAATGAGAGTGGAAAATATTATCATAGGGGTAGTCAAGTAAAACCTAATACGAGAACCAAGTGGGATAGCAGTAATAGTTTGGTAATGCCACCTATGCCCACGACATTGGTTGGAATATGTCGTTTGGCACAAATTTATTACGTGTTGACTGTATGTATAAATTACTTAAACATCGTTGAGGCTGGCTAGTGTTAAATACCTCTAATGTTTATCACCCTTTAGATTAGTTTAGATTCTAGCAAAGAAGCGGATTTGGTAAATGTGACGTTCCCTATCACGATAGCGACAGTGCCTTTTAGGATACCGAATAGTAACAAGTTTCCTAGTGTCAAATACGGTGAGTGTCCCCGAGCCACGCAATATTCTACTTATTTTTTACCTGAAGACGAACTAATGTTATTAGAACATGCGGCTACACATGTTGCGGGAGGTCAATATACTGGTCCTGAGTTCCTTCTAGGACAAGTTTATGATGGCAACGAACATAGTAGCCGGTAAGATATTTATACTTTACAGAAATCAGTTATATTATATTGATTGCACATTTTGTTAGCGAACCAGTGGTTTTATATAAACCAGTCTACGTCACAGTTGAGAAAACAGACGAAGTGCAACCCCTACCATCGCACACACGACGCCCAAGTCATGTCCCTGAGCACACTGTGAAAGTCAAGTGAGGGTACTAATTTCCAACCCTCATCTATTTCATGTAAGTACCCTTTATACCCTGACAAATCGCCGAGAACGACAACCACATCAACCTAATTAACTGCAGTCCAATCTGCACCATTACGTAATTATCAATTGCCAAAACATGGAAATAATTTGACTGATTTATCACTTTCGAATAAAAGTATAGTATTATAGTTTCAATCGCAGATAGGCGTATGAAGGATATTTTGCAGAGTTGTAGCAGGGACGTGAAGATATGAAACGTGGAAAATGTTAACAAACGCCAACAATTCACTGCAAGCTACGACCCTTAAGTTTCTAGATAAAAATACTTCCCTAAGTACCAGAGTGAACCACTTTAAACATATAAGGTTGCGGGCGTTGTATTGGGATGAAGTTTTTATATGCAATATCCGCAGTTTGAGTGTTAAGTTTCATCCCAGGCGTAATAATATCAATATGATAATACCAGTACCACCAAATGGCAGATAATAAACCCTAGCATGTACCGTAACTGATATAAGCTGATTACCATAACATAAGTGTTACCTAATTACCCAACACTTTCAATGTTGAATGCGTTGAAATATGTTGCCTGCGATGTGGAAATGCAATTCGTTGAATTGACAGCAATGAAGTTTTTCTGATTAAACTCCGATTCCCACCTCGTTGAATTTCCGTTGTTTCGATGAAGTAGCAATTATTGAGTGCGCTGTTCCCGGAAGTCGAAGGATGGAAAAGTCAATGAGTTTTGTCGGGTGTTGCGAAGACCTACAAATACTGTACCTACCAACTTGGTGCAGACCTTAACATTTAATTGCTTGGCGCATATTTATAAGCGAACAGCTTATAAAGTTGACCTAGATTTGTAGATAATAATGCTGTATAATTTTCTTAGTTTACCTCAAAAATTCTCGAGATCTTTATAAACGGAACAGTGTTGACTAGTATATAATTTGAATGATGCGAAGATATATTAAAGTGGTTCCTTGATTCTTCAAATTTCTTCTGTTGATATTTTCTGAAAGAGATTACCTACTATTTATTGTACTTCATGTTAAGGTCGTTTGGTGGCTGTTTATTTTGAAGAGGTAAAGTTGATTTCTTCAAGTTCATTGTTGAATTATAGGTGCTTGTAGACGGACGTTGATATGTTATCTTGGTGTTGTTGATGCATGTTGAAGTTATAAGTTGATTGTGGAAACACCAAAAGTTTGAAGGTGTTTTCAAAGCAAAGAAACCTAGATATAGTGATAATGAAAGAAATTAGATACTAATTATTGAAGTGGTACTGCTGTGATCTTAAAGGTCTTAGTCGTGATAAGAATTGAAGGGTAATTCTGATCGATGTGTATAAAATGATGAATTGTTCTTTTCATAAAGTTGGCGATTTTTTTAGTCGATTTACGTTAATTTCTACATCTCTTGCAATCCACCAAAACCTGCAACATATTCCAACACATAAATATTAACAAAACACTTTTAAATTACGTAAAGATTCTTACCAAATCACCCCACCGCAAAAAGTACTAATATAGGAATACATAACAATTGTAACAGGGTTCCCAAATTAACAATTAACTACTATATAAACAATTACAATCTAGTCCTAGAAGAAACAAACCTTGAACGAATGTGAACTTATGCCATTTTAATGCCAAACACGAATCCAACACACGATTGGAGCTCAAACATAGGTCTCGTAACAAATTATAACAAAACGCGACGCACCACCTAATTAATAACATACCAATAACATTACTAACATCGTTGCTAAACGACGAGGTAAGAAAGTAAATGATTTTTGATGTTTTTACCGCTCTTTGGGCACAAACGAACCTTGAGCGTTCGTCGAGAGCACCACGAGTAAAATTATATAGAAAATATTTATGAAAGTATCATAGATTAGCCGACACGACATCGTAGTGTAGCTTCAGCGTCGACGATATGCTAATATTGATGCAAACGATGAATAATAACAGAGAGGAATTGATTATTTAGATGTTTTACCATTTCGGCCGTGATGTGGCTAGTTATATATATACATTATATGAGTCTATATACAATTTATTATTACCTGTTCAATATTTGTGTACATCAGTATTTGGAACATCGGAGAAATTTAATAAATGACTGTGAAATATCTACATACTATTTTTGCTAACCTATATAATCGTGAGATTGATAAACCTGCTATTTTTTGCAGGGGCAGACCAACACCGTCTCTACAACACTTTATGCTTATATTGCTTAAGATGCCAACTAACTACATAGTGCACTCCTAACCATTTCATCACCTTTTAACACTTTTTGCAGGAAAAAGTACAAAGCTACCCAACGTAAAACGTGAGGCGCAACTTACTTGAACAACAGTAACACCCCCATAAGTTAAAGCGGCGCCAGCGGATACTACAAAGCTAACAGACGCTCAACTAATTTTGCAGATATCAATAAAAAAGGCATAGGCTTACCTGAAATTTATATCTCGGTGCTTAGATTAACATGCAAACTAACTTTTAATGCCGAATTTAAGGTGCACATTGTTTTGATTAATACATTCTCTTTAAGAGTTGAGCGCAGATTCACGGACTGTTGAGGACGCCATCAACAATATGGTGTGAAAGCTACCCGACCGCCACTATGCCAGACGGAAAAAGTTGAAACTATTTGCAATGAGAGAATATTACTTTTTACGGAATATTGAGAAAATGCGCGTTTGAAATTAATATGCTGGTAGCTAGATAAGGGTTTAAAATACAGATTGATATATGATTTATGTGGAAGAAAGCGCGGATTAGTAAATTACGAGATAAAATTGTGGAGGTACTTACAGAAGCAGTCGTACTTCAGGAAACTTCCCGAAACTCTGCAGTGTTGCCAACTTTCGAGATATTTCAAGAACATTGAAATAATTATGAAGTGTTAATTGACAGAGGTGCATTAAAAATCACTTTTTATGCTTTTTTTTATGTTTAAAACATATTTAATGGCAATTTTATATATCTTTATATATTGTATCATATATTGTTAATGACTTGATAGATCTCTCACTCACTATATATTATACCTGGATCTGTACACCCCCTGCGCATTTTTGGTACTTTCGATCCAGGTGTACTTTATACGTTTTTTTGGTACTGCGATGGATTACTTAATTGATTGGTAAATGAGCAGAAAATGCGCGAAATGTTTATTTCGGGTTTTTGACAAAGTCGATGCCTTTCTGGACGGATTTTATCAGCTCGGGGATGGCCTCCTCGACGCACTGCTTTTCAGCATCGGTGAGCTTGCCAAGACCAAGGTTCTTCTCAATACCATTTGATCCGAGAAGAAGCGGAGTGGCAAAGTAATCAAGGCCTTTGTCCTTCATGATGTCGGTGGGGATGTAAGCGCATTCGACAACGTTCTTCTCACCTTTGAGGGCTGACATCAAGGAGATGGCTAAACGAGCGCCAGCGTACGCCATGGAAAGTGTGGCAGAACCAGCACCAGCCTTAGCTTTAACAACCTGAAGACAATTGTCATTTATGCATTATACTTTGATTTCTCCGATAAAAATGAAGACAAGCAAAGAAGTGTATCATCAGTTACCTCTGTACCAGCGTCCTGAATCTTGACAATCAACTGCTTTAAAGCCTTCTCGTCGATCTCCACCTTGGGTTTGCTTTGACTGATGATGGGAATAATTGTTTTGCCAGCATGACCACCTATGACGGGCACACGGACGTCCATGGGATTCACGTCCAAGAGCTGAGCGACGAAGGTGTTGGAACGCACTACGTCTAAAGTGGAGACCCCCATAACTCTGTGGGGATCAGCACCTATTGATTTGTACACTTCACAGGCAATTGGGACTGTTGAATTGACTGGGTTGGAAATGATAAGGAGCCACGCTTTTGGAGCGGTACATGCGGCTGCTTTTGCGATGTTACGCACGATAGTGGCGTTTGTGGCGAAGAGATCATCACGGGTCATACCTGAAGCAAAGATTCATTTATCAGGACAGATAAACAGATGGAAAGAAACAGAAGTGAAGGAAAGAAAGAAAGGAATAAGGTTAGTATGGTTTCCGATACCTATCAAGCTCTCACCTGGTTTACGGGGCATGCCAGCAGGTACAACAATAATCTCAGTGCCCTTGAAGGCATCTTCCATGTGATCTTCACCAATGAAACTGAAAATAAGGAGGTTATCTTTAGCGGCAAAATAATTGAATTGCATGCATCAACGTTGGTTGCAAGACATGCACTGCACCATACAAAAGAAAACAATTTGTTTCAGAATAATTTTTGATCTGAAAGCCAATGAAATTATCTACTGCACTAGAATATAGCCAATAGTCAATGTGCTAAATAGATATACTTGAACTCAAGCCAAAAATCAGCCTAAATCAAGTACAGTATAAATTATTTCAAGTATTTCTCAATGCATTCCTCAAATTCAACCTTCGAAAGCACTCAAAATAAACTTTAAATTATAAATTCTCACCAAACATGTACAGCAAAAACACAAACATTGCATGCATTCAGCATTAACAGTGTGAACTAAAGTGGTTGACATGATTTTGTTATCACAACACTGAAAGTATTGATCAATTTGAAAAATAATGATACAAACAAGATAAATCATAAGATGAATGATATCATCATTTCATATTTAGTTTGGCAATACGATCAGTATTTTTCCAGAGTGATAGATGTTTTTCATGCACATAAAAGCAGGAAAATTGTGTGCATACCCAGTAACCTTAGCAGGTGTTTCAATATGTGAAAGATCAGCAGCCACACCAGGAGTGACTTTGGCAATGTCATACAGTCTCAGTTCTTTGACCATGGGACATTGCTTGAGCAGCAGAGAAAGTGGCTGACCAATACCACCAGAAGCACCTGCGACTGCCACCTTGAAGTTATTCTGGAATGAACAACATACAAAACATGTGTTAATAAACTATCAAAAAGCCCAGTATTTATGGAAAACTCCATGAAAATCTTATGGTGAGAAGTATCTTTCAAACAGCACCTGTAAATATGATCAAATTTATTAATCCGAAATGTAATTGTATGTAGAATTCGAATTATATAACCTTATTACAACTGGAGTGAGTATTTACCCCGGAGTAAATACGAATTAATCAAATTTGGGTGGAATTACCTTGCGAGTGGTGGACAAGTTTCTGCGGATGGAGATAAACACTTGAATGAGAGAACGACGGGTGGACAACATCTTCGGAGGGTTTCTCTCAGCTGTTGGCGACAAGAAAAGTGCGTGTAGATGTGCGCTACGCCGAGAATGTCGCCGACTGAGCGTGGCCTTTGTGATGAGCTGCCGATTTGCTAGTTTCTCTAGCGTGCAACGTATGCAATAGTAGACGGTTTGACCTTAAAGTGTCCGTAATCACGCCTAATTTCGCCAAACTGCGGGCGACTAAGGCGATGAGTAGATCGGGACGCGTTGCGTTTGAGGAGTACGTAGACAAGCATAAACTGATAGAGTCATGTATGTGAGCACAGGATTGAAAAGAAACTGAGAACTAAGATAAAGTGATAGATTAATTGATAAGGTTGTAGTTAATTGAGTTCTAATAATTGGGTTTGGTTGATTGATGTAAAATCTTACTTTTGTTTTTGGGTTTTTCTACACTGAAATTTTGATGATATTCCAACAATGTCACTGAATGCCAAAAAATTGACTGAGTTGATAAAAAATAATTGTGTTGTTGATAAATTTGATTCAAGTGTTTTTGGAACTGTCAATGAAATTGAAAGATATACAACTGTCACCTTTTTGTTGCTTACCTGGGCAACCAAACGTACAGATTGACAATAGCAGAATTGAAAATCTAAAACATTGCAAGTTATCGAAATGATGCAAAACGTCATACAAATTGAGAAAGTTTTGTGCAGAATTAATCCAATTACTGCATTAATTAAATCAAATTAAATTGCTAATTTTAAGCAATATTAATATGAACATTTTAATGGAATTGCAAAAGAATGACATTTGTAGGGAACTGTCAGTGCTGTCAAATGTCAAAATTAAAACCTAATAAAAAAAGCTAAAACAAATTGCTATAACTCTCTTACAAATTCTATTATCTCTAATTCCATTCCACTCTATTGGTACTATTTGTTTCTATTTGTTACCAATTGGTCCAAATTCCCAGAGCGCCGACTCTGCCCCCAGATCTCCCGTCCCCATTCAGCGCCGCGCGAGTGCGTGATTCCTCGCGCATGCATGCACTCATGAATAATAAATATTTGCACTGAGATAAATTAGTTTATTCGGCAAACAACCCGAGAAATTTACGATGCATAGAAAATCGCTGTCGAGCGATTTTAATCTGTTAGAAGTCTCTCCAGTTTCTTCTGGCTTTCGCAGCTCAAACAGTGTATCAAGTCAAGAGAAAGAATTAAGCAATGAAAACACGAAAGCGGTTAATCTAGTCAACGTCACAAGAAGTTGACACTTCACATAACCACACTTCACTGGAAACCAAACAATAAATATGCCATGTTCTCGCAGTTGCACAACAATAAAACGATTAGTATCGATTGGCAAGTGTTGACCTCGACTTTGACTTTGTCATTGCGGGAAGAGATACTAGAGGCGAGTTATCGGTATGATTAAAATGTGGCGTGAATGTGGAATCCTTGCTTCTTGGAGCTTTACTTGTTCAGGTGTGATTTAGGATTGGATTGCAAGGATAATAGGATATATGCTTTTTGCTGGGTCCTTAGTTGCTGCAAATTGTGGGAGAACTACCAATTTATTGAAGGTGAGCCATATAGTTTTAATTATTTCGATGTACATCAACATGAAACTGATCATTATTTTGATTTCCTAAAGGAAACCATAGATTTTTTTGGACTATGTTAAAGGATATGACTTTTCCAAGGACATTTACTACTAATGGATTAAATTTGACTTTTTGGAGGTGCTATTGCAGATGGATTATGAATAAGAGGAGCTCAGATATGTGAGAAAATTTTAGGGGAAGCAAATAAATGTCATGCCCAAAAAAAAAACAATAACCTGAACACTAATCCCCTGCAAGGATTTTTTTTTATAACTCATAGAGTAATCTTGTAAGTATGTAATCCTTCCACACATTGATGAGACCTGAAAGGACCTTATCAATCAATTTCAATATGAGAATGCTTTTAGTGCCCAATGTTTACATTCTTGATGAGGCTAATGCCAACCCCGAAACACAACAAAATGGCGAGTAGAGACATGAAAATCTTCCAAAGTACAACCAGATCCAAAACAGTGACACAACCATCTTTATGATAGAATTAGTAATGTTGTGATAGTACATAATCATTTCCTACTTGGGTATGCAACTGTCAATTGTTTTGAAGTAAAAATCCCAACAGATGTCGCTATTCTGAAGCATTACAGGATCTTCCCAGTGGTCCAGGTTGATAGATGTGAGCAATTGTTGGTGTATCATGTCAAGAATGATGGAATACTCTGGTTTAAGTTGGAGTTATGACAGAATTTTGACAGGAGTGTGGGGAAAATTGAATTTTAACTCAATGAAATTTGATTTTTACTTTTCCTCTGCCCTTGGTGTTGTTTGTTGAGGAAAATCGCAAGAAATGCAAATGCGGCAAGTTTACTGTAAGAGACATCAGTTTGGGAAGATGTTGCGGAGTGCTTAATATCCGCCGCCCCCTGGAGCATTTCAGGGACATTATCCTACCCACAGGCGGTGAACATCATTTGGGAGCAAAGCGAACAACGCAACTAAGGCGAACAACACCTGCATTCAGGCTATGCTGTTTTATTGAGGTTATGATACTGGAAAAGTGGTTTCGAAAGAGATATAAATTGATATGGAATGATATTACATTGAGGAACATTCTTGGGGAATTTTTCGAAGGTTATATTGTATAGAAATGGGAGATGTTATTTGTTGTTGGTGGTTATTTATAGAGGATTTATGGATGGATCATTTTCCGAATTTTCAATTTAAAGGAATGTGAGAAATCTGAGATATTTTCAAAGTCGATATCAAGTTAATCCTCAAATACTTAATGAAGTAGAAAAGATATCAACTTTATAGTTTGATTATTTAATTACTACATTAACAAACTATTTTTTACTTTCATTGTCATAATTTTACATGAATACTATTTCAAGATATGAATTAAATTGTGTGCACCTCATTAAGTTTGTTAGCATTCCAACTGTGACATTAATAATTGCAACTTTAAGCGCTTAATAACTCTGAAACTATAAATGATAGAAACTTCAATGTTACACCATATAATAGTATGTCTATTGTACAATATGTGTGATTTTTTGTAGATTTCTTCTACGTGGATAAGTATTTTTAAAATATTTAATTCCCAACTAAGTCACTTCACTGCAATGAATCTTATTTCACTGCTTTTACTTGAAGTGTAAACAAATATTTTTTCCATTCCCTATCAGAAATAATGATATACTTGTTAAGCAAGTGAAACAGATAGTTATCCCCATTTCAGGATCATGTTAAACCCTTGGAAAAGTGAACTCAACTCCTCGCCGAGTTGGAGTGCTTGTTAAGAGGAGTACGACTCGTCGAACACTAGAATATCGATGCTGGTTTATAGAATTCGTATAAATGGTTTCTCGACCCATGGTTTCTCTACTCCTCTTTGCGTTTGCCGCCCCCACTGGGCATGCACCACCCTTCGCTGTACGCGGTGGTCTCTGCCATTCACCATTCAATGTGCTTCTTCCCGTCTATTCTCTTTACGCGCTGAAGAAGTAGCCGCGCTGCCGGCCCCTGCTCGAAACTTTAATCCA
>JAODGC010042881.1:40662-53762 GCA_027574925.1 Ecitoglossa quadriceps | reverse complement strand
AATTCATAGAAATACAAGCCAACTCTTACAATTGAGTTCAAAGAATATTGGCCTTCTAAAATGCCGTCAAGATAACGCACTCAAAATTTTTTTAAATGTTAAGCAAGCAGTTAAGAAAGAGCAGCAATGTAGTGACCCATATATCCCAATGCAAATTAATACCACAATTGATATTTTAGTTTTCTCTAATGAACAACATTAGTGTTCCATTAAACATGTTGTCACTTTCTAGCACAGTGCTGGCGCTGTATGTAGAACAGAGTCAATACTTATGGTGGAACGCATGGGTGGTAAAGACATCTTACGTTTGAATACAAATAGTAGAAAAATTTGAATATTCCTAGAAATCTGAAAAACAAAGAGTGATCGGTAAAACTGCGGACATCTGCATAACCAGCAAAATCTGCGCTACTTTTGAGACAGCTTTTGAAACAGGTTTAACTTGGGGAAAGTAGAGGCCCATACCTGACAAGCGTTCCACATGCCCCCAAATACTATTTCTCTTTCAGTTTTACTCACGAAGTTCAGACATCCTAAAACATTGAATGGAACATCAAAAATGCATATGAAATGACACCATAGGAACCGCCACCAGAAAGGCCATAATATTCAGTGGAGTGTCAGGAATACAGGTAAATCTGAGAGGTGCTAACTATGCAAAATCCTAGCCTTCACCCAATAAATACTGTCAATAATCACCTCTTTTCAATCTTGCTACAGCGTCCAACATGTCCAATATCATATATGCATTGAAATAGGCCTGCAGTGACTTGACAACAACAACGTCTCACTGCCCGCTTATTTGTTTACATTCATAATCCCATGGAATATCTCACCCAAATAATTCTATCATCACATTCCAACTCTAACTATTCTTGTAGTTTACTTACTACATTCTCTATTAAACAGGTGTGTAGCCATTACAATGTATTTAATGAAATGATGACTTCTATTAAGATAAATATGGGAGTATTTTATTAAGTATTCAGTTAGGACAGTTTAAAATTCAGTTGGTTATGGTTTAAATTGCCCCGGCTGCATCTAAAAGGGCTACAATGTTAAGCGGAGTATCAGAAACACGAGAAAATTCCATAGGTTCTGGCAAGCTGAAATAATATGCAGGTTCAGCAATAAGAATTCAGTACATGAAGAAAAGAACGTTGTTTATCTTGCAGACCATCTCAGCATTGAAATTGCAAGTTTCCAAATATGGTCTTCATTAATTGCACTCACTCTTGTACATCAGCAGATCTGCCTCTGCTCCAAAGTGCACAAATGGAAAACTTTATTTCCATTTAGGCAGAATTGCGATCTTAGTCTGAATCACCAATAACAATATCTATCTGATATTTTACCAGGATTTTACCAGCTTTAAAAATCGACGAGCAGGTAGGTGGACAAATGGATCTTGCGTAAACTGGACATAGTGTTTACGATGCACTGTGCTTCGGGCTAGAACGGACGCATATTAGACAACACGGCAAATTTGAACTTTGCATATGGACTTTGAATATGAAATACGTTTGCTTTTAATATATGTTTATGCTTTTTCTCCATAGCAGTAATTAATTAATTAGTCGTATGTCATAGGTAGGTGTATTCACATAGTGCATATTCGCGATTAAAATTTTTTCATAAATTGACGGAACTAAAATGATAAATAATTGCGTTAACTCGCTTCTTGTATGCCTCGTTGTGGTGTTGTGTGTGTGGCATCTGTCTCACGCCTGGAGGTTGCGGGTTCGGTCGCCAATCCGGGTGAGAGTTTGACCAACGTTTTTCGGGAAGTTTGAAATACTTCCACAATATTGGTTGCCTACAACTATATACAATAATAAATTCAAAAGTAAAATTTATTTAGTTTGCTTTAAATATAAATAGCAATAAATATATTTGATGTTGCGTCTCCCTACAGTCATTGATGTGACTTGGCGGTATGGGGCTAGGCGTAGTAACCCAAGAGTCGTTGGTTCGATTCTCAGCTCGGGTGTGGCCGTTTTACAGAAACTTCTAATAACAAAAGACATGGGTGCAATCCGATCACGATGGGGCTTCGCCGGCTTAGCCGGCGAAGTCCCATCATATACGACTTCACCGGCTTCGCCGGTGAAGTCGTTAATAGAGATCGCGCTACGCGCGATCTCTAAGACAGCTGTCTTACAAAATCCCAAAACCCGGACCCTCCCTTCTACAGGGAGGGTGGCTGTTTGTTGCCTGCATCTTCTCTTATTTGCTTATTTTATTTTCCGCCGCTTACGAATTTCTAAGTTCCATATAATATATCCCATATATATTAGAATTCAGAACTTAGAATTTTCTTAAGTCTTTTTTAACTGTAGGCAACCCATTTTATAACTCGAATTGTGGTCGTCATAAGCCTTATGTAATTCGACATTATTCGAATTTTCTGTAAAATCCTCCCACCGGAGCTGGGGACCGAACCCAAGACCCCTGGGATGCAATGCAAAGCCTTGCACCAGTGAGCCAAATGTCTGACTATGTGGGACGGGTCATTGGATATATTTAATGTAATAAATTTAAGACGAAAAACAAGATAATAAGTTCAATTTATTAATATCACTTTGAAGAAACATAAACAAAAATATTTTAAATTAAAAGCTATTTATTCAAATAATATTATAGTTCTGAAAAGAACTGTTGTATTGTGCTCGATGCTCTGCATGGGTGAAGTATGCACTTGGTTTGAGTCGGAATTAAAGTCCTTGAATCCTATTGACTTCAAAACTTACTAAAAATAATCACACAGCAACTAAAATGATTTTTACTTACAAATTGTCACAAATCGTGTAAGCATTGCGCTCCTTGCTTAGAAATTGAGATGTAAAACATACCGAGAAAGTTATGAATGCAACTAATAACATACTGACAGCAAATTACCAACCTTAATTATCCAACTATTGTTGATTCTAGGTTGTAGACTATGACTATTAATCCTAAATTGAACTGGAAGATGTTCTATCACGATCAGGACACTCAAACCTTTAATTTGCGCTGAAGTAATCGATATATTTTTGCATCTGTATTCAATCCGCACGTTGAATACATTAAAAAATTCCAAATTAAATTTGATTCAATATCGATTTAAGTCACCGTTCGATATTCTTCTTTTCTATGTTTGAAACTTGATTGAAAATTTCAAAGTTACGGCGGATACATCGGAATGTATCGGACTACACTCGAGCGATCCGACCCTAACTAATCACACGGATTATACAAGCGACACACAACCGAAACAACCGAACCTAACCAGTGACCGAATTCACTGAATTATATTAAACTATTAATCTATTTTAAAATTGGACTTGAATCGTCCTTTAATCGAAATATCAATGTAAATAATATAACAACATATATAATAAAATGACATCAAGTTCTCCACCAGTCAAAGTATAGTTATATAGCGATATGGTTATAGAGTGAATTATTATGTATCTTGTAAAATATTTTGTAGAGATATAGAAAAAATGATAATAAGGAAAAGTCTGAATCTGAAGATGAAAATTATGTGCCGTATGTACCAGTGAAGGAACGTAGGAAAGAGCAACTGAAGAAACTAGGGAGATTGGGACAACTGAAGGATGAACAGAAGAAAACAAAATCTTCCAGTGAAAATGACACAAATGATGAAGATGAGGAAGAAATATGGGGCAGGAAAAATAATATATCTCTTTTAGATCAACACACAGAATTAAAGAAATTAGCTGAAGCTAAAAAAGTAAGTGCAGTAGAACGTCAGCTTAAGAAAGAAGAAGAAATTCTTGAGAGTGTTGCTGAAAAAAAAGCTTTGATGGGTGTTAGTGAATTGGCAAAGGGCATTCAATACAATAATCCAATAAAAACCAGGTAAACTAGCATAAATTAATAACATTTTCAATAAAGCACTGGAAACACATTTTTTTATATTATAGCTGGAGACCACCTGGATACATTTTGGCACTGCCAGAATCAAGACATGATTGTATTAGACGTGAATTACGTATTTTAGTTGAGGGTGATAATATCCCACCACCTTTAAAATCCTTCAGAGAAATGAAATTGCATAAAGGAATATTGGCTGCATTGGAAAACAGGAAAATTAAAAAACCAACTCCAATCCAAGTGCAAGGAATTCCTACAGTGTATGTTAATCAATATAAGCATGATAAATGTATATATAAGCTATTTTAGTTTATCAGGGCGCGACTTAATTGGTATAGCATTCACTGGTAGCGGTAAAACAATGGTATTCGTACTTCCCATAATAATGTTCTGTTTGGAACAAGAAGTTAAAATGCCTTTCATTCGAAATGAAGGTCCCTATGGTCTCATAATCTGTCCCTCCCGAGAACTTGCAAAACAAACATACGATATTATCTTGGAATTCTGCGCGTCTTTGCGGAAATATAACATGCCGGAAATACGTTGCTCCTTGGCAATTGGCGGCGTGCCAGTATCTGAATGTGTGGAGGTAATTCGAAAAGGGGTCCACATTTTAGTAGCAACACCTGGTAGACTAATGGATATGTTGGAAAAGAAAACAATACGGCTTGGGGTATGCAGGTATCTATGCATGGATGAAGCTGATAGGATGATCGATTTGGGTTTTGAAGAGGATGTCCGCACGATATTTTCGTATTTCAATGTAAGTTACTTTATCAAAATACTGTCAGTTTACATCTGTTTTACAATATACCCGTTATGCAATAGGGTCAAAGACAAACGTTACTATTCTCTGCAACAATGCCAAAGAAAATTCAGAACTTTGCGCGGTCTGCGCTGGTTAAGCCGATCACAATTAATGTTGGACGAGCTGGAGCAGCCTCGCTGAATGTAATACAGGTAGGAAATAAAGTTAAAATGTTGCTTCTACACGCAAAGATTTTTTCCCATATAATTTTAGGAAGTTGAATATGTGAAGCAAGAAGCTAAAGTTGTGTATCTACTAGAATGCCTACAAAGGACAGCACCGCCTGTATTAATATTCGCTGAGAAGAAGCAAGACGTCGACGCAATTCACGAATATCTTCTATTGAAAGGTGTGGAAGCAGTGGCAATACACGGTGGCAAAGGTAAATGAATTTCTCGAATAGTTTTTGTAATATAGGAAATTAACATTGATTCTCACCAGATCAAGAGGAGCGATCCCGATCAGTTCAAGCATTCCGCAAGAAGCAGAAAGATGTCCTCGTAGCCACTGATGTCGCTTCAAAAGGTCTCGATTTTCCTGGTGTACAACACGTCATCAACTACGACATGCCTGACGATGTGGAGAACTATGTACATCGTATTGGTCGTACAGGACGTTCAGGAAAACGGGGAGTCGCTACAACATTCATCAACAAATCTAATGATGAATCGGTTTTGCTGGACTTAAAACATTTGCTAATTGAAGCAAAGCAAAAGGTGCCACAGTTTCTCGCCGATTTGTGTTCTGACAATGAGAAATACCTTAATCTCGGAGGTAAGCTATTCAAATTATGACAAAAACAAACGATATTTTGAATGTATTCTTGTTCTAGATGACAAAGGTTGCGCCTATTGCGGTGGTCTTGGACATAGGATCACCGACTGTCCAAAACTTGAAGCCATTCAAAACAAGCAAGCATCTAATATTGGCAGAAGAGATTATCTTGCAAACACTGCAGCGGATTATTAATTTTTTCTTAGGACATTCAGTCTGTTCAATGGGAATGTAGCATTGTAATTCACCCATATGTAATTTTACAATAATATATTTTATCTGATGTATAGGTACAATATTTTATAAAATATAGTTATTTTAATGAATATAAGCATTATTAATTCTTAACTAAACCTGTCATATTGCAATTCATAACTTGATGTAATACTGCAATGAAATGTCTTCAAAGTAATAAAACTAAATGTCATCTCTTGCACTCAATATCTGATACAAACAACTTAAATATTTAAAGCTGGATGCAAACGCTCTATATGTGCTCCAATTGCACCAACTTAGATTGTAAACAATCTTTTAAAAGTTGTGATACTCTATTTAAACCCTCACTTGTTTTGTATGTTCCTTATTGCAAGTTGAAAAGCATATAACAAAATTATTGTAACAATTTGCACGTATAACGAGGTGTTTGTTTTCCTTAAATTCGTTCTTCTAATTTGTTTATTTACTATTTATCTACTAAGTATAGATTTGAGCCTACCTCATTGAATTTCAAAGTTTTGCTTCAAACATCACATTATTATGTAATAAACATCAAGTGGTGCAAATATACTACATACTTTTCTTGCACATTCATATGAGAACAAGATCATCAAGTATAGTATACTAGTTAATACAAATATAATGTTAATAAATTAACATAAACAATTCCGTTGAGGATCCAATCAGAAATGAGATTTACATTTTGCTAACAAGTCATTTAGTTTTTGGAAGAAAACCATTTACATGTGCGCAACACAAGTTTGACATAAATGTCAAATCTTAAGTTAAAATACTATTATTTTCCAAGAAATCCATCCCTACTTGTGTTTGTATTTGTAGAGAGTATACATAGAACTTGTAAATTTCATTTCTTTCTTACATTTAACACCATACTGCTTAGTCCAATTATGTGTGACTAGTGGATAAGTTTAGCATGTATCAAGTAGATTCTTATATATATGAAAATCACACAGAAAATGCTTCGTTTCTTTATCGCTTAATATTTAGGGTAAATTTGGAAACATTAAAAATTGTTAGGACGTTATATTGTATCCGACAATATAAAATATAATCACATATGAATGCCTGACATTCGTGTTATTAACCGAGATTTTCTTAAATATATTTAACATTATACACATTGACATTTATTATATACCTTTTTGAATAAACTTTCACGCCATGTCCTTATCTCAAATCAGATTCTTTGGTTTTTAGATCTTATGTAATTTCTATACTGGCCAAAATTTAGAAATAAATATAATTTACCAAAAACCCCAGGGTAATCTTACCATAATTACGATGGAATTGTGCAGTCAAAATTAAACCATTTCGTTCTCAACTGTATATTTCGGTGGGGTTGTAGAAGAAATTACACCTTTAACTTCAATTTGTAATGTTGGCGTTGTTCCTTTTGATTTAGTCATATCAACGTCAATAGCATTCTCATCCGAAAGAGGAACCTTGCAGGGAAGTGGGCCCGCTTCAACTTCCCCGCCTTCGCCTTCTTCATCCTCATCATCATCCAGCAACAAATCGTCGCCAATTACCTTCTTTTCACTAGATATACTCAAATACAAGGCCATTAAAATAGCAGCGATGATAGCTGTTACTAGAATCCACTTAGGAATTCCTGAATTGCGCGATGCGCAGTCCAGCCAATCATGGGATGGCCTACTATTTGCTGGTTTTGCTAATTCTTCAATAAGAGATTCGATAGGAAGAGTCCTGTACATACTTTCAGGGATTTTATAATCGCGCTGGCCGTCTACATAATGTAACTCTCGTGGGGCGTAATTTTCAATAAACCAGTTCATTTCCAGCTCGTCTAGTTCCGGTTGAGAACCATCAAGATTTTTGGTGTCTTGTTCGATATAGACAATAACTGCTTCTAATTCGCTTTGCTTTTTGCGCTGCATATTTTTGCAGCCTTTTCTGCAAGCTGAGTTTAGGTCTTGCTTAATATATGCATCACCACATGCTAAAATAAGCAAAAAAATATTAATCAACAATTGTGATCATTATGAACTAGAAAAATAAAGGCTACAAATACTGTAAAATGCACCAAGAATTCAACAAACACTTTGGGTTGACAATGATTGCAGTTCATTGCAGTATCATGGTACATTAAAATAAAATTGATATAATATCACATATTACAGAAAATCTTCTTAAGTGGTTTCTCTACACAATCCATTTTTTTAAAACAATTCCTTTATATAAAGGTTTGTTAAAGTAACAACAAATACATACAGCAATTACTGTATTTTATTAATAGTTTAAAAATAAATTCAATTTTTCAAAATATTACAGAATACTACCATATAGAATAGTATTTAACCTTGCCCTTTACCAACTTACCAACAGTAGCTGTATAGCATCATATGAAAGTAAGACACTTACATGAATAACATTCATCCTTGCTGTTATTTAAACTGCGATCATCTCTTAAGTAAATTATATTGAATATTCTGCACCCACGTTGACAAGCAGACATCGCCAGTGGATCCTAAAACAAGCCTCACAATATCAAACGCTAAAAGTGAGAGTTTCCAAATTACATACTTCTGGCAAAAGAAAGAAGATATCAACACACACATTCTGGCACTGCTCCATGTCACTATTATCTTTGGAATTCACTTCATTGCCAATATTAATCATTGAATTTTGGGCCAACCCACTCCCCAACAACGCAATAAATAACATCCCGAGCATATACATGTTGCGCTGAATAAAACCGAAAACTGTACAAGTTCAATCAATCCATATATATTTATTACGAGCTGAGTGTTGAGTACTTATTGCACGTCAATAAATGCACAGTAGATTTGGATGAAATCCAGCACACGTCGTGTTGTGTAGTTATTTCACAGTTGATTATGAGGCCGTAAACAATGCTGTTGCTCTCTAAATACACCTTGTGAGCATAACATGGATTCGTTAGTTTCTACGATAAAACATTCGAGACGAATTGGAGTAAAACAGTAGAGCTATGAGTGGGTTCAGCCCGGCAACGCCACACTCACAACACAGCAGGAGTAAAACGACTTTTGACAAAATGCAGTACTTGCAATGTGTCCAAGTAGCGCGCGCAGGGTGCGCACCTCGCCAGACTGGTTTAAAAATCAATAATTAAATGACTTAAATTGATTGCCTTCGAGAATATGACAATTTCTTTCAGTGCATAGAGAGAAGAATTTTCTTACTGATTTGGCGGTTACGTGCGGGGGAGCACAAATTATGTTAAAATTACAACACATTTCTCGACAAACTGTAGAAGAAATAAACTTATTAAGACAAAGTTATGTCCACATTAAAATAAATTATATATTCCATGTATGATGATAAAAATGTACCAATTCAAATAACATTTTTATAATATCTTCTTTATAAAAATTTATTTTACAACCCCGCAAAACCGGAGTGATCAGACAATAAGTTAATAATATAAGAATAACAATAACAAATAATGTATAATTCGTAATAAATTGAACTAATCATCACTGGTGTTAATATGTTTCGTCCTCGGTGCAGTCATCAGTATCGTGACCAAAAACTGCAAAGCACGACCAAACAGTAGATCAACCCTCCCAAGGTTTATTAAACGATAAAAATAAATAAAGCTACCTTTGCAAATTTCGCAATAAGGCCTTGGCGGCGGTTTTTCCTTCTTTTTTGCATCTGGCGGTGATGGAGCTGGGATGTCATCATCATCAGCTTGTGCGGGGCAATCTTCTGTATCGTGCAGATCAAACTCTTCACAAATGTCGCAGTACAAACGTGGAGCTATCTTCTTATCGATCAATCCAATTCTATATATAAAAGAAAGACACTATCTTTCAAAATGTTCAAATAGTCTTCATTACTTAACTTACAGTTGCAATTCATCGGCAGCTGCTGGACTGTATCCACTTTCGAGAATTTCAATCCGCGCTTTTTGCTCTTCGCTCTTCTTCTGCATATCCGCGATGATGGATTGCATAAACTCAACTTGCGTCTCAGCTTCCAGCTTTTCCTCCAATAGCTGCTTGTAATCATTTGAATTCGGATTGGTCGAATTATTGTTGTTTATCTTCACGTGCTATCAAAGTCAAACCGAAGAGAGACAAAAATAAGCCAAAATACATGCAAATTAGTAGAAGAAAATTTTAAAAAATCAATCGCTTTGAAATAAATAATCAAGTGTTATGATATTAGTTTGTAAGTAAAAAAAGAAAATATATGCTTACCGTTTCATTTGACACTTTTACCACCTTCTTCTCTGCTTCCAACTTAGCCTTCAAAACTTCTTGCTGCAACAACATAATCTCATTCGCCTGGTGCCTAATTTTCGAATTTGCACTTTGCATATTATCGTTATTAACATTTATCAGTTGTTCTAAATATTGCAATTTGTCCTTGTTGTCATTCACAATCTGTACTTGCAAACTGGAGACGACATCCCGCAACACCTCTGCCTCCTCCACCTCTTTACTTTGCAATAACTGCGTTTTGTGTTCATCCGTAACTTTTATTATTTGAAAAAGTTTAAGACATACATTAAACTTCTCTGTCAATGATTTAATTTCATTCATTCCTTGCGTTTGTGCATCAACCGATTTTCCTAGCTTTTCACGCAATTCTGCGTTTAATACATCCAATTGCATTTTCTCAGATAAATTTGATTGATATTCTGCTTGTAATTTACTGATCTCTGCATTTTTAAGAGATAATTGATGATTGACATCACTTCCAATTTGCATTTTGGTGGCAACATCTTCCTTTAATTTCTGACATTCATTGTTTTTCACTTCTAAATCATTGTGTAACTTTATTTCATTTGCTTTAGAAGCTTCCAATTGTGCGCTAAAAGCTTCAATAGTTTTATTGCCATTATTAAGTTTAGTTTCAAGCGTGGTAATTTTGTTATTCTTTTCTAGAATAACAGCTTCACTTTTGTGCGCTTCCAGCAGTTCTGTTTCCTTTTCGGCTAATTTGGTAACCAGGTCATGTATTTTTTCATTCAATTTAACAATCTCCTGTTGACCATTAGCAAATTGTTGTTTACTATTCTCTACATCAAGTCGTAATTCTTCAGAGTGTTTCTTTAATTCGAGTTGGGATTTTAGCATTTCCTCAATCTCCAGGTCTTTCTCCGTTGCATTAGCATCTTTTTGGCTATTCTGCTTTTCAATTTCTTCTATATTTGCGAGTAATTCCCGAACGGTGGTTTCCTTTTCATCAAGAGTAGTTTTCAAAGAAGAAATTTGCTCTTGAAAAGCAGACTTTATGTTGCCAACTAAATCTTCATTTTCGGCAGTGTGTTGTTGCATGGCTTTATTTACAAGTTGAAGCTGCTCATGTCCTCGTTGTACATCATCTTTTAAAGTTGCTGCATCTCTAATAGCTTCGTCCAATTTTGCTTGTAACTCATGAGATTGTTTTGTAACATTTTCCAAATTAGTTTCCACCTGATTTTTTGCTTGAATTTGGTTAGTCATATCTTGCTTGAGTTTTTCCAAAGCACTTTCTTTTTCAACAACATCTTGCTTTGTTGTTTTCAACTCATTTTTAACGTCGGCTAAAATTTTATTCAATGCTTGTTCTGAATGTCCTGATGCAGCATTTAATTCTTCAATTGATTGCAATAAAGATACATTTGTTTTCTGGAAACTTTCAATTTCAATCTTTGTTTTTTCCTCGGCATTGGCAAAATTAATTTTGACTTCTTGCAAACAATGTTCTAATTCTTTAATCTTTCCTTCATACTGAGTTCTGGTGGACTCTAGTTCAGCCTGTTTATCACGCAATTCCTTATTTAGAATTTCAAGTTTTGAACTTTCTTCTCCGCTAGCGCCAAGAAGTTGTTGAATTTCCGCCTCCATTTTGTTCTTGGTAACCACTACCTCAGCCAATTTTTCTTCTAATTGAGTCACGGACCTTTGAGAATCACCCAATTGAAGTTCCAATTGCGAATCTTTAGTTTTAGCTTCTTCCAAGTGTTGTAACTCAATATTTAATTGATCTTGTATGTTTTTGAGTTCAGTCTTTTCCTTCTCTAACTTCTGGTAAGATTTGGCTAATTCTTCCTCAGTATGTTGGTGCTTTGATTGTAATTCCGTAAACTCTTCTAGTTTTAGAGACAAGTCATTCTTCAGGGCAGCCATTTGTTGATTCATTTCATTCTGTTTAGCGTGTGAGGCCTCCAGCTCTTTCTTGGCCGCATCAACTTTCAACTCCAATTCTTCCTTCAACTTCGTAATAGTATTATTTGACTCGTCTAAAAGTGTTCTCAGCTTTCCTACTTCCATCATAGACTTCTCTTCCTCCATGTTAACGTTTTCCGTTTCTCGAATTTGGCTTTCAAGAGCTTTCTGAGTCATTGCCAAAGCTTCCTCAAGCTTCTTAAAATCTTCATGTTGCGTTTTATTGGCCTCATGTTGATTTTCCAGTTCTAGAATTTTGGCACTTATTTCCATCTTCAGTTTATCCAACTCCTTCTTTGTCGATTGTTCCATTAAACCAACTTCATATTTATACTTCTCGTGTTCTTTCTGCGTATTTTCTAACAAAGTCTTGCCTTCTTCGAGGTTTAGTGTAAGCAATTTGAGTTCGTCGTTCTTGGCATTCATGTCATTGGTATATTTGGCACGAAGTTTTTCAATCTCTTGATTTTGTTTGAATGTTTCCACCTCATGTTCTGAGTTCAATCGACTGAGTTGTTTATTGAAATCATCCAGTTGTTTATTTGATACTTCTTGGTGTTGCTTGAGGATTGCGTTTGCTTCTTCTACTTGTGATTGAAGAGTTTGCACTAATTCTGCACGCCAAATAAACAAAATTAGTAAAGAATGTAAACAAGAAGTAATTACATACCAATTGATTTCGTTTCCTCACTTTCCAGGCTAGTACGCTTTTCAATAGCATGTTCCAATTCAACTTTAATAGCTTCACTGTATTCCTTTAACATATTGTTGGCTTCCGTCAAGTGGGAAATCTTTCCAGAATCCGCTTCCTTTTCGGCGCGAAGCTGCGAGAGTACAAGCTCCAATTCAGCGATTTTAGCAACATGTTCTTCATTTGTACTCTAAAATGTATACAATAAAATACAGTCTAATTATTTTCTACTGAAATAAAAATTAAAAGCAACAGCACTCAAAATCAACACGATAAAAAACGGCATTAAAAAAAGCACGCGAACAATTCTTACTTTTTGTATTTTGATACAATGCTGTAATAATAAATAAATGTATCATAATTATTCTACAACTAGTATTCTTACACATTAAAATATTTCGACGTTCAAATGATCTTACCTCGGCGTCAGATTTAATAATGGCTGCTTCTTCAAATTTAAATTGCCAGTCTTCATTCTTTGTACGTTCTTCATCGAGTTGTCCCAGTAACTCCCTGGTTTCATTTTCCAATTGCGTTAATTTACTTA
>JAODGC010042881.1:20642-31779 GCA_027574925.1 Ecitoglossa quadriceps | reverse complement strand
ACATCTTCCATATCAAACTAATATGCACTGGTAGTTTTTACAACCACAAACGACAAAAATAAGTGTCAAACTAATCTCAATACAATAATATATAACGATAATGTTATTTACTAAAAATAGGTGATGAATCACCTAAATAATATTACATTTTGGTCAACATTTGTGTATCCTGATTTGGTTTTATTAAACTTTCCAACTATGATATTTCAAATTTTTCATTGACTGTTTCCGAATTAAGCCATTTTAATATATAGAATAATTCTATATAACAAACACAATAATTTTGCTGACTTGATTTGTAGTTTCTAACCAAATTGATGGTTTCACTTTGATCCATAAACCGCTCATTGTTTACGTGATATTATACTGCTGTTTCCTTGACACGATAATCTGGATAATCTGCATACTTTTCCATATGTTGCGATCGCTTAACTTCCAGTACAATCGCTCCAATTAATTCGTTTCCATTTTGCTTGCTGGAAGGTCTGAATGCCTGAAAATGGCAGCGCCACTTTCCACGACTCAATGATGAATGCCAGCCACATCTCAAATAAAACATTCCACATTCGCATGCTTACCATGCAACGACTCCCTTGTGAAATATATTCGCGCATTTATTATTTAATATGTAGCCGGTTAATGTTGTTGAGTAGTTACAACTTGTTTTTGCTATATTTGAGCATAAAGTTTTGTTGTCACTTGCTTAGGTGTACAAATATAAAACAATTCATTATGTAAACATTTTCATTATACGCAGTATTTATAATAAATGCTTTTATTACGTTCACCGATTAATTAGTATTGATTTTTAAGGTTGTGAATAAGAATTAACACAACTGTCAGATGTAAGTGAAATCGAATTTATTTTTGGCGATGTTTTCATTGATCTGGCGATGACGATAATATTTTGGTGAGAAATCTAATTGTTTATGACATGAAACAATAATCAAAAATTGTGCATAATAATATTCTAGATCCAAACTACGTTTTGCTGCTTTATTTATTATGTTTCTTTGATATTTTCTAATAGCTTTTTCTTATTAAGAAGGATTTAAAATTTAGAAATTTATGCATTTTTTAAATATCATGTTGAAATCCAAATTTATTGCACAAAATTACATTTTCCATATTAATTGGAAACAAGATAGATAACTCATCTATGTTCAAAATTTTGCAAGATGCATCGTCTTGAAGAATGAGTTCATCTTCATAAAGATGAGATAGCCTCTCGTAAATTTAATTTAAAAAATTTAATATGACGATTTGAGTCTTCTTTATTAGTGTGTAATAAATCACTGAACAATTAGTTAAGCATTCAGTATTCTTTATATTCAAATAAATCCTTATAATCTTTTGCAGAATAAAGTATAGATCAGCAAGTTTCGACTTGCTGCAACGTCGTAAATTATTCCACAAAACTTGTTCATTAAACACCACAAATTGACATCACATTCACAATTCGCAGAATAAAGCAATAAAATTATTTCTGTTTAATTTCAATGCAATTCCCAATGTTCCTTGTATTACGTTACAAGCGAAAGGGTAAATTTAACTTAAACTTGAGTTTATTTTCAACTTTCCAATGTTATTAATGAAGCAACCAATGTTTCCATTACTCACACATTTCAATGTTAAACAAGCCGTTGGAAAGAATGTTACTCCAGCAGAAATAAATTTATTTTGATTACTAATTATTTCAGTCAGCGCACACTATGTGTGCTTGAGTAGACATAGGTTTAATATTACTTTTAATATTTATATACAAGGAGTGATGTGACACATTGCTGAAAAAGCTGGGATTGCAAAAATTGCGCATTGAAATTATACCACCTTCTTATTGGAAGTAATTCACAGAATGCATATTAGACATTTGTAATGACCTAATTTTCCATTGGCATGTCTGGTAAATTACAGTTGAAGTTTGAATACATTTTGGTTTAATTGAATTGAAATCAGCCATGAAATAATACCTGGCGAATTACACTATTTATAAATTATAGTTTTTATAAATAGTTTGATCCAAGTGTTGAAACGCACCCACAGTGTGGCATGTTTCCGAATTTAATTCGCAATCGCGTAGGTTGGTAATCCTCAACGGTGGCTTGTTGACAATTAATTTGTTAACCAATAACCAGTTTTAAGAAGTGTGGTCATTGATGACAACATTTGAAATAGTAGTCAACGCTAATATTCACAGCTACATTGCAGCAAAATTATTGCCATTGGAATAAAAAAAAAAAGAAGCAGTGAGAATTTTAAATAATATTCAATCATTTTGAGCAGTTTGAGAGAATAGAAAATATTTTTACAATTTTATAAATTCAAATGTGATCTGCAACAAACAGACCAAGCACAAGGAAAAAACAATATTAATGCTTTTTGCACTTTACACATTTTAGCAAAATAATTCAAGTCTCGTTAGATGAAATAGAATTATTCCGTAAAAGATGTTTAAAATGCATTTAAACGCATTTCGTTCCCTGTTTTAATGGCATTCCACCACGGAGTAGTATTGTGACCTTATTATTATTTTTTTTTAATTAGCCTTTTATTTCCACCTACAATTTTCGTGGTATATAATTTTGAGCGTAGTGTTACCCATGCCGACACCGTACTCAACCTCTACCTCGGTTTTCAGCCCAACCATTGACCTCCCAATGGAGGATTTGAACCCGCAATCCGCTGACTCGCAAACCAGCGTGTTCCAAAGTATTTTGCCGAGAGAGTTTCTTTTCAATAAAACTACCTAAATAATAAAACAAGTAAAATTGCTTTAGAAACATTTTCAAATTTGCTTCACATCCCAATTGAAAACTTCCTCCTATTGTATTCAATCTAAAGCACATTTTTTTTCTCGTTTCATCTCTTCCAATTCTAAAAATGAACATTGTCCTCATAAGTAGCACTTACCATGACGTCCGCGAAGTGTAGGTAATTACTGGAAAATCGAACACATTTAACCTTCGCACACTAATAATTCTTACGTAACGCCGCGGATTTGCGCGCACAAGTAATTATGCAAACGCAAATCAGAAACATTACCACCATTGACTTCAACATCTTACACATCACATCATTAAACAATTACAAAACAACAAAATCTGACTGAGTTCCATAGTGTATTATTAACCGGCGCCATATTAAACACACGATGCAAACAATAAACTTTCAATAACAATAATTTTTATGATGGCAAATACACTGAACAATGTCTAAACATTGCGCAAAATATTCCTAAAGTAACGCACCATCAATTATTACGAGTCGATAAACTATAAATATTTCTGTTAGCATCTAACCTTTAAAACGCCTATATTGTTTATATGAAAAATTCGTTGGTGGGTAAATAATTGGTACTTAAACGTTTGATTAATATTTGAATCGGATTATGCGTGCCTGCGCTGTTGTTGGAGTTGTTAGTAATAAATAACGTCCGCGCACGGAATTTTCATAAATTTAGCTAGCGTATTAATGTGTTTTTATGCAATTTGTGGTTTACTAAGTCGATGGTAAACATATGTGGCGCAGGATGAAAGTGATAAAACATTACCAACGCACATTCTAGATTCTTCGAGGTGTTAAGCATGTGTGCAAGATCGGTAGGATACATAAAGCTTCAATTAAATCGCTGCAATAACATTGGTGCGTGCACGTAATTGAATTTATTAAGATTAACATAATACAAATGAACTTAGCAAATATAATGGTAACCTACTAGAAGTGATATAACAAAGGTTATCATATGGCACAAAAGGAGAAACAAGAATTTTATAGTGAAGGGAAACATTTCATACTGGTGATATTAAATTATTATTTAAATGCCGTCCACCAAGATTCGAAAGGAACGCTCAAGTCGAGAAACAGGAAAGAAATTAAGACAGACCGGGCAAGCTGGAAACAAAACATCATGATCATGAATCGACAACACGGTTTGTTTGTAAAGCTATGGAAAGAAGAATTTTAGTTTATTTCTTGGTACAACCTTTGAATTCAAATTGTATATTATTACAACTATATTACTGCCAAATTATATTAATATATCAATAACAAGTAAATAAATTTGTCACAAGTATTTAGCTTTCTGAGATTATTCAAGGTGAAGACAATGCAAATTAAACTACACCATTTTTTAAGTGTTATAAATTATTGAATGAATCCTTTCAACCTATATTTCACAAAGCAATTCAGAAAAGGCAATCAATTTTCGCAATTTGTAAAATAATTTTTCATTAATTGAAATTGCACTAACAAGAAGCAGGAATTCCAATAAAACTTGTTATCTTCACACAATTTCTCATTAAGCCTAGTCATAAACAAAGATTAAACAACACTAAAGTGTAATTCAATTCAATTGTTTTCGCAAATTACTCACATTCTCCTTGAAACTTGAGTACAAACATAAGGCATTGACAACGGAAATGATTACTTAATCTGCAATGTCTTGAAACAATTCCACATTAGAATTGTCCACATCTTATTTCTATCTTTATCCTACAGTTGAATTCTGCGACCCGAATAAGACAACAATAAGACAATGAAAATCAAAATTGAATTTAATGAATCGACCCTAATTGAGTTCGAATCGAGCTGAAGGCATGCGGTAATTGTGGAAAATTGCACAAACGCAGTGGGTGTGCACTAATTGCTTTAAAACAATAAAAAAACATAAATCAATTTGATACATCCTATAAACATTCAAGTCACCGCTACGAATTTTAAACCTGTATAATATTTCAACTTTGAATTATTTCAGCGAAAAACATTCGATTGTTATATTTTATTAAAGTAATATAGAAATTCGTAATGGAAAATTTGGCATTCGACAAATTACTGAAGGTACTCACCGTGATGATAACTCATATTGTTATTTGCTAAATCCGCAAATGAGACGAATGGCATTAATGAAAGAGGACAATGATTTTCGCCAAATATAATCCTATCTTCTTCGAAATAATCCTGGATGTAAAAAATCTCCTAAATGAAATATTTGTTTCAATTTATTATGCACATCCACAAAATGTCACAACTTCTCTTCCAATATTATTTAATGCAAGAATAAAAGAAAATAATTTTGCACTAATATTGGCAAACAGTACGATGCTGCACGTTTTGTGGCCGAGTAACTTTTGAATGGCGTGCGAGTCTGGTACTCGTTAATGTATCCAATGCCCAGCGAGCAATTGACATGGTGAGCAATGGCAAGTTGGTGAGTGTCACCCGTACCATTAGCATCACCACCAACATAAAACCATTGAAGAAAATAGTTGGTAATTTAATGTATTCAACATTTATATCATATCTATTTTGCTACAATGTGGAACGGCTTGAATATTTCAATGAAGAATTGCGTTGAAGGCGATGGCAATTGTGGGATTAGTGTAGGCTTGCATTACGGCTGATTGAGATTTGAAAACGCTTTTTGTTTGAATTTTTAGATGTTTGGATTAATATTTGCATATATGACTCACAATCCATATTATTCAAAGCGGGAATAGAAATTCACACAAATACTGAAGACACTGTTCAGCAAATGAAAACAAGACTTTGACATATTTTACCTAAACTGTTCCCCTGACTCCTCAATTGTGGAAAAATAAAATCATAATATTGCTTTTTTTGCAAATTGCTTTTGTTGTGAGGTGATATATCGTAGTGGCATAAAATAAAGACATTTTTGTCCAAAGGGTAAATGTAAAGATAAAAGAAATGAAGATTTTAAATTAATATTGAAAGCGGTTCGTTAAAATTTTGCATAGTTTTGATTAAACAATCAATTTATGAAGGACCACTAGATTCACTTCACAACACCAGATATTCCGAACACACATTTAACATAATAGGTGACACAATCATCATTAATATAAGGTTTAATCTTTAAGGAGTAGCAAGCATACTTTGATGATTGTGACCTAGTTGTAAATTTTAAACGGATTGTAAATATAATTTTCATTGCTAATTTAGTAATTATACTCTCTTGAGGTCGTAAAGACAAAATAGAAGAACAAAAAATAAAATACAACAATAAAATAGAACAGATCAAAGTTCGAGAAAATTGCGCTACAAACACAAGCTTTTTATATTTTAATACAAAACAACCTGAAACTACTACAAACCCCATCATAAACAAAACTCCAAATACCACTTCTTTTACGAAAATTGCAATTTGTATACCTTATACTTAAATTAGTTTTGACTGCTGAAATAAACATTTATAATAAACACAAATCTCTTATTGACCTAACCATGAGATAATTTTCCGATTAATACCTATTATTGTTCAAATTAACATATAAGTTGATCAACAAACAATTCCAATTTAGATTTGCTCTAT
Source organism: Ecitoglossa quadriceps (assembly GCA_027574925.1). Lineage (NCBI taxonomy): Eukaryota > Metazoa > Arthropoda > Insecta > Coleoptera > Staphylinidae > Ecitoglossa > Ecitoglossa quadriceps. Next base: position 25,448 of record JAODGC010042881.1, on the reverse strand, counting down.
AAGAATGTTTAATTCTTCTAATATTACATTCAACAGTTTCGTTCATCTACATGTTAATCATGCAAATTTAATGAATTGCAATCACTCATATGAGTGTGGCTGTGTTATTTATGCTTACAGTTTTTTTTTACCAAACTCATTTATTCGCAACATTATAATAACATATTCTCTCTTTGTCCGTCATGGAGACATAAGCTTTTAATATTTGTAGAACTACAAGTCTTGAATAAATACGTAACTTGCAAAAAGAAGACTAACTGCCAAACTGTTTTTGGCAAAATCGTGGGTAGGACAATATTCCTAATACCCACCTTAAACTTTGAAATGCGGAACTAAATTTGATACATCCCAAATTGTACCAAAATTAATTTCTTAAACACTCGTGACATGTGGCAGTCAGCTGCGAAAAAAATCGAGAAGAATACGAAACGAAAAAAACGGAATTGAACACGCTTGGTTAAAATGTAAATAAATCCTTAAGATAATTCAAAATTATACAATAATATAATCACAGTTTGAATGTTTATGTCGCGAATTTAAAAGAACGAGGGCGTTACAATAAACAATAATTAATCCCAAGCGAAATATTTATGAAACCTCACTGCATTATGCAAGTGAAGTTTATGCCCATTCACCAAATCGTATTTTACCTCAAAGTCCATTGTAATACATATTCGCAACCAATTAAAATCCAATTAGAATAATTCAATATTTTGTCATGATGACTAATGACAAATTGCAATAGCCACGTGCATTGCTGGGAATGGAATTTCGTCATCGACTGAGATAATTCTCTGATTTATAAAAACAGTGGGCTCAAATTATTCCAAACTACTCGACAAACAACAGACAAAATGCGTCTTCATCGTTTTTAGATGACAAAGATTTTGTATCTTCTTGAAATTTTTAAGTTACCATATGTTACTGTCGTGAATATCAAACCCGTAAATTTGATTTAATCTTAAATTTAATGTACTAATATATATGATATATCTATAAATATATATAAATCATCGTTCGCTTTTTAATCGTAATTTATCGAACAGTGTCAGTTCTAGAGATTGAAACTAGGAGCGAATAAATTAATTCGGATTTAATGTAAATTAAAATATTGCAATTAATCATAATAAATTTTATGACATTTGCGTGTCAGTATCGTAATCAAATTAAACGCAAATTTCCGGAACGATCGCGCCCACATGCCATATCAGTCGTACATCAGAAAACCCATGCCAGAACCCATTGTAAAATTCCATTTATTTTCTACACAATAAAAAAAACGCAAATCTTATTTACAAATTTTCGTTGCAATACCCCTACACATTTAAGAACTTGAACTAAAATATTTCATTTAAAACTGTACTGCAAGTCGAATTCGAATTGAGAAATAATCAAATCTGTGTAATAGAGGACATAACTTATATCAAAGCAAACAAAAGAAAGAAAATGAGGAAGACGATTTGTCTGGCTCGCAATAAAAAAAGTTCAAATGACAATTACGTAACGCATAATTTGTAATGAAGTAATTTGCGCGTCCGAAGAGAAAAGTGTTTTGTTAACTTCATGTTATTAGAAACAATTATAAATTGGCAAACAAATCCATCCTTCACTTTGTTCAGTCTATTGATGACCAAATATTTGGGATACATGCGGATTTCCGAATAGTACTGCGTCTTAAACCTACGTGGAACATTTGAAATTGTTTATTGATGCTTACATTAGTAACATTTGCATGTACTGAGAACATGTGCTCAAAGAGTCAATACGATACACGTGCCCAAACACCGCCCGCAAACGCATTTAGGATTGTCGTGGGTGTAATAATAGATTTCTTGTTATGTGCTATTTTTTAACTCTTCGACCACAGCGGAGCAAACAAAGCGTCATAAGATGATGTTTAGTTTTGTGCACAGCGAAATGATCCAATCGATCAGCAAACTTCGGATGTGTGCTTGAGGCGAGAATGAAAACAACCGGCAATTGAAGTGGAAAAACGTTTAACGTTTAGCCTGATAGCAAACATGTCTAGTCAATTACCTTAAATATAAACTCAATTTTAATTTGAAACCTGCATTGTAAAAACTTTAATCGCAATCACATCTGATCACTAAGCAAAGAAAACCAAAAAAAATGTTAATTAGGCTAAAATTTTAATTTGAAGATTAACAGATCCATTAACTTTATTTACTCCTGATAAAAGTAGCATTGACTTAAAATGCGCTACATGCCACAACAATTTTTTACAAAATACAACGCACAAGTCTCAATTCAATGCTAATTATAAGCATTGTTTATCCTTTCAAGAAAAGTGCACCGGAAATATTCCATGTCAAACTGCATATGAAATCTTGTTGCCAAACCATAATTTACCAAAACGGACACATGAATTACTACAATTTTCAAATCTCATTCATGAATCTTTTTTATGTTACGTTTTTACAAATATAAGCGAAAGAAAGCAGTATTAAAACGGATTTAACGCCAGTTGCAAGAATTTCCTGTCGTATTCCAAAAGCTGCTCTAGAATCCCTGACAATATTTTTCTTCGTATAAACGCAACAAAGCCGTCATTCATTTTTTAATGCCTCATGCAATTTGACCAATCGTTCTTCTGGAAGTAAAATGTGATCCAAAAATAAACGCAATGGCAACGATTCGATACATAAAACGCAGAAAACGAATTCAGTAAGCACAACATACAATTGGCAATTGCAAATAAACTGGAAGAAAAGGATGCGGTTCAATTGAGGAATGACAGATGACAAATAAACTTATGATAAAAATAAAACAGTTTCGTGAAGATAAACAATGATGAAGGATATTTCGAATGAAGAATAATAAAATTGCTCACGTATTGCCAACGTTAAATAATAATAATACACTCAAATGTGCACCTTGTTCCAACTTCTTGTTGCATTTTGTTAAGAACATCAAAATAAACTTTAAATAACATTTAGCCAACATAACTTGGTTACTTACCATTATAACACATACAAAAACATTCGTTTGCCGGTAATAACGAAACATAACAATACAATGATAACAATTGAACAAATATTGTAAAATCTAAAATCATGGAAACAAAAAAGCACCAAATTCTAACGAGTAGTGGCATCTACTAAACCAAAAAAATATATAAAAAATAAGTGGGATATTTAGACAAATTAATAAGGTAGAAAATGCGTTAAAAACTGGCGACTTTTGGTAGCATTCAGTAAACCCTGTTCGTAAATCAACTTAATAAAAAAAGAAACTAATAAATACTTAAAAAACAACATTTTGAAAACTGAAGTATGTTACATCTACCAACTCTCAAAAATGCCACAAAAGAAAATAAAAATAAAAAAACACGTAGTAGAATCACAAAACTTACTACTTTTTGAAGCCGTCTCCGTTTTCGGCACAGCTGCCTTGCTGTGTCCAGCACAAGGTCGTGATATCCTCGAAATTCCAGACGCAGATGCTAAAGAACTATTTGAAGCACCATGCGCGGAAGCCATCCCTGTAGCATCACTGGGTGACTGGTGAGCCGTAGAAGTCTTTGTCGGTAATCGCGATCCGCCGAATTTCGGTATCCCCGATCTAGAACTCGCCGACTTCTCACTACCCGCCACCGAACGCGTATCTTCGCTATCAGCTGCCGGCAGCGATATATTGTGTGCGGGTGCTCCAGTTGCACCAGCAACAGGCGAAGACGACGCCAATGCAGGTGGATGTTGTTGAGTCGGTGTTGGTGGAGGCGCTGGTGATAAGGGTACCATCTCAGCAACGGGTGTCTTTGGTTCAGTCATTGTTATACAATAAAATGCTTAAATATTTTTGGGATTATTTACAACCAATTATTACGTGAATTCCACGCGTACGAGTGTTATGTTTATATTAATAATTTATCGTCTGATTGATGGTTTTAGTTGGGCATTAGTCTTTTAATCTCACACAACTGAAACAAAAAGAGAATTAATTATTTATCTGAGAATATGGAGCAATAATTATATGCTTATTATACCGCAAACAATAATAGGAATTCCATTTTCACAGAAAATGGTTCTCCTGATTGGAAAGCAATAGTAAAATGTTGATTATATTAATAAAACGACGCAGACAAATAGTAACGGTGCACAGTGAAATCGAAACGAAATATTTTGCATTAAAGTATACAAAATGCGGCGGTGCGTCTTGTCTCGCTCCATTTTCAATTGCAACTGATCTGCGTCGCTGCCGCCGCCTTTAACGTTGGCGTCGACCGCAACTGCTCGTCCCTCTTCTAGCGCCTGCGATGCGTCGCGACGCCTAGTCTACTAGCATTTTTCACATTCATGCCCTCAAATACTCATCGCCAAACTATCTTTTTACTACATCAGCTTAGTGAATCATCTCAACTCATTAGTGAATTACTCATTCTCCAATTTCCAAGTGTAAATCTTGTATTTTACAACTAAGTTTATTTTCCAATTCTTATTTATACACCAGTTCAAAAATTAAAGTACCTATCAAGATGTGTTCAGCAGTAGTATTCCACTGAAATGTGAACTTCTGGAATGTGTGCAACTGTGGAATGTTCTTTCTGGAAGTCTTCCAGCAAAAGAGTTACTCCAGCGCTAAACAGCTAAACTTAATTTCTGCGTTTAGCGCCGTACCCACTTGAGATACGTGCTATGCATGCAACTGCTTGACGTCATTTGATAAATGGGATAGAGTCACGTAGAACTAGCTGAGTTACACTAACCTAAATTATTTACTTAAAATATCAAAGCGGTGCTTGCATTTTGGTGCTTTACTGTGACACAAGTTGTGGTTTGAAAGATT
>JAODGC010042881.1:0-17621 GCA_027574925.1 Ecitoglossa quadriceps | reverse complement strand
AAATTTATGTATTACAGCAATCGTAATATACTATTCGATTAATTTAGCGCCGCTTGAGAGCTATACATTTTATTGTTTATAACAATATATTTTAGAAAGCGAACTCAGTTGTGGTTGTTTTTCCGCGCGCCATCTGTCTATGCCACGCGACCTATGCAAGTTTGGCAAGCCAAGGTCACACAAGTGCGCCAGTTGTCAGGCTCGGCTCGCTTTTCTCAAATCCTTCGCACGTAATATGTTATCGCAGCGAGTTGCTAAATTGATTCGTAGTCATAATCGCAAAATGCACAGAAAGCCATCGAAATGAAACTCGTTTATAAAAATGTCGACCGCGAGGGCGGAGGGTAAGCGAAATTTCACTTTCCTAATTTCATAGGTTAGATCACATGCTCGGGTGGTAGTTTAGCAACTTTTCTAGTTTCATGTTCACTTAAGCGTCCCGGACTTTTATTTATTGTTTATATTAGGCCATCTGTCATTCAATAGTTTGTTGCTCAATAAGTCTCCAAACTAAAGACGTAATCAATCAATAATCCTTTGCATACACTTTTATTACTTTCATTTATTAATTGAATATGTTTTTCTTAGAGATATTGGCCTCATACCTGAGGAGCCTGAAGATATGTGGCATGCTTATAACCTGATTTCTGAAGGCGACTCAGTACGAGCGTCCACAGTGCGAAAAGTGCAGATCCAATCCATCACAGGTTCTTCATCTTCAAGCAGGGTGCGTACAATGTTGACCATTACAGTGGAAAACATAGACTTTGATACCCAGGCTTGTATGTTGCGCCTAAAGGGGAGGAATATTGAAGAGAATCAGTATGTCAAGTTGGGCGCTTATCACACATTGGATTTGGAATTGAATCGCAAATTTTCCCTACGCAAACCCGAATGGGATTCAGTTGCGATGGAGCGGGTGGATTTGGCTTGCGATCCCACACAAAATGCTGATGTTGCTGCTATCATCATGCAGGATGGATTGGCATATGTATGCCTTATTACTTCAAGTATGACTTTGGTGAGGGCAAAGATTGATGTTAGTATTCCCAGGAAAAGGAAAGGTTTTGTCCAACAACATGAAAAGGTAATATAATTTAATTTTACTATTACTGCATTACTTGCAGTTCAAGCAATTGTTAGTGTTAATCACATCAATCATTTGCAGGGTTTAGCAAAATTCTATGACACAGTAATTCAAGCCATCCTGCGACATATCAACTTTGATGTGGTAAAATGTGTGTTAATCGCATCTCCTGGTTTCGTCCGTGATCAATTCTTCGACTACATGATACAGTTAGCCATCAAGACCGATAACAAGGTGCTACTCGACAACCGTGGTAAATTCATGCTTGTCCACTCTAGCTCAGGATTTAAACACTCATTGCAAGGTATGTTACATTTTAGAAAGACAAGTGTACATCCTAATTTCACCACTCTTCAATTGTTACAGAAATCCTACAAGATTCCGGTGTACTCTCCAAAATCGCCGATACAAAAGCCGCAGGCGAAGTAAAAGTGTTAGACACATTCTACACTACACTACAGTGCGAACCAGCAAAAGCCTTCTACGGCAAGAAACACGTAGAAAAGGCAAACGAAGCCCAAGCAATCGAAACACTTCTTATCACGGACAGTCTTTTTCGCTGTAGCGACGTCGCTCTACGGAAAGATTACGTCCAACTCGTGGACTCCGTCCGTGAGGCAGGCGGAGACGTAAAAATCTTCTCAAGCATGCATTTATCCGGAGAACAGCTCGAACAACTTACAGGAGTCGCTGCAATTCTCCGCTTCCCTATGCCAGAACTAGATGAGGACAGCGACGAAAGTGATACAGAGGAATAAATCAACGTAAACGAAGTAACTAAAATAGCGAAGAAAAAATGAACGGGTAACAAATATGAACGCCAAATTTGTAAATAGGTAGGAACATTGCCGACTTAATTGCGATTGGTATGTTTTGATTGTAATGCGCCTCAATTAATTTGCGTGCGAGGAACTGGATTGTTAATATAAATTACAGGTTCAAAATTATATAAACATATTTGAGACACGTGTATCCTCATGATCGATATTTTGACAATATTTTACTGTTGTATATTTCAAATCAAACACGGTTTTCAATCCGTGAAGAAAGAACCAATTGCACTTGTTTAGCGCCATTTGATACGAAATGAAAAACGGCGACCGCAATAATTTGTATTTTATTTATAAATACAAAATCTTATTGATATTACTTCATAATGAATGAATAATTCCCGTGCTAATTGTTAACAATCTGTATTTAAAACGTTACCTTAATTGTTGCTACTTTAAAAGCTATTGTTTGCTTTTTGCTTCGTTCTTCGCAGCCATTTCCTTCTCATCAAGCAACTTCCTCTTCTTTCTCAAAAGCCACGTCTCTTTAGCTCTGTCCTGTCGTCCTTTCATCATGCTCTTGTATAGTTTGCGATGTTTGCCTTTAACCATCTTTTCACGAAGTTTGAATTCGTCTTTATCTTGCATTTTCTGTGCCCATGGAACGTCCTTAATAATTTTACCTGGTTTCACGCTTAGTTTCTTATTGGGTTTGACATCTTCCTTATTATCATTTTGGTTATTACCATTGTCATCTTGTTTGTTTTCTTCACTTTCTGAGTCTGCACTGTTTTCGCTCTGATCCTTTTTGTGCATTTCTTCCAATAATTCCGGATTATACAATGCTTTTTCTTCTGGAGGGACGTAACTTTGATCTCTGTTCTTATCAACAAATGGTGATAAATGTGGTGGCAGTATAGTGCCCAAGAAATACTTATTTACAGGCAATAGTTGTCTGGCGTTGACAGAGTCAAACAACCATTGTGGTTGAATGTAGTATCTGCTGATGTACTGCTTATCTATAGATGGTCTGTCCACGATTTGATGGGTGATTGTCTCGTCTGTTTCCTCAAAAGTACTGCCAACAAATAAACTTTTATCCCAGGATACTTCTCCTCCAAAACATCTGATTAAGAAGACAAGTGGTTCCCTAGGAACTTCCCTATTCAAGTAGAATTTGAGTCCTCTGAACAATACTTTAAGGTTCTTTAAAGACTCTACTTCCTTCTTTAGTTCTTCAATTCTTTCTGGGTTATCTTCACTTGAAAAATTGTCAATTTCGACTTCATCCTCCTCCCGCACATTTGAAACTTTGCTGATCCCACAGTTGAGTGCAGCTACTCTTTCCGCCACAAAAACATCTTCATCAACAAGTGACTTCTCAGTATCTGTCTGCTCAATAGCTGAGAATTTGGGAGGATAATGTAAATTCAAAGTATGGTATAACCTGAAGTTGATAAATCCAAGAAGCACAACATAAAACTCAACAAAAGTGGACATTACTTTAAAGTCCACATCAGCTTTGCTTTGTGGCTCAAATGAGAAATGGTGTGGAATAATCCAAGTGACAGTTTGTCCTTTAATCTCTGCTTGATAATAGTATCCTTTAATGGACACAAACACTTTCTGTAAAGCCTTTGCTTCAATTACATAGTGCAAGAATTCAATTGTAAGTCTTCTGCACATGTTACTCTGTTCTCTTGGTACATGTGACAATGATGGAAAAGTGCTGAATAGAAAGCAGAGTGTTAAACAATCATCTAAATCATGAATTGCATCAATAAATGTAGGGTATCTTTCTTTAACAATATGATCTAGTTTGATTGTAGGATGATTTGACAAGTATCTTTTCATTGTTTCAAAGTCTCTGATGCTCCTTGCCTTGCTGACTTTTCTGTTGAAGATTTTGTAGTCCCTGAATTTCCAGATTATTGGTTCATGCATCAGGAATTGTATATCCTTGATATGATACAGAGTTGTAATAGCAGTTGAGCCCTTTTGTGCACGTTTGCGATTCCTTGGCTCGCGAGGATATATTCCTTTAAGGATGCATAGTCGGCGAAAATTCTTAAGTGAGAGTTGGAGTTTTCTCAAAGCAGCTCGGCGACTAATGAACTGAGCACCTTCTCCAGAGGAATACTGGAATGAATAGTGATTTATTTATTAGAAATTATTGATCTGTGTAATTACCTTCTTCTTAAGATTTCCCATAGTGGAAGTGCTCAAATGGTACTTATTTTATGGTTGCTTTGAATAATTTATATTAAGAAACCGTATACACTCAACACGTGCCATAAATTGAAGAATGTTCCTAGGTTACGAATGTTTCCTTTTAGTTTTGCCATAAGGCGCTATGAGTCGCCATGAGTGAATTCAATGAATTGGTACTAAATTAATTTCAAAATTTTATAATATTTTTTTAGAAAAACATAAATTTTGGCAATTAAAGAATGTAATTAACTACATTATATATATATATTTAGCTTTTCTTTAATTATGTCTACTTATTTTATAATTTTCTTCATGATTTTTTTTGATAATTTCATTTTATGTTACCGTGTGATACTAAAATCCTCTAAATTTTGCATTTGAATTGCCAGGTTATGACAGGATAAACATCTGCCGCAAGAATCAGTTAAAAATTGTGTGAGTTTGCGAGTATTGCCAAAACGAAAGTGTTTGAATGTGTAAATCAATTTAAATTGTTTGTATTCATTCAAATTAATGAATATGATAATGAATAACATCCCAATGATGGGTGCTCCACCATTATTTGAGCCAGATAGTATCTTAGTAAGTATTTTCCACGCCACACCAATATAGAATTTGAAATTCTTCTAAGTATAGTTATAGCTTTTAAAAAAGATGTTATATGTACTGATAATTTTAGAACTTGATGTCAAATGCACTTCTCAGACAAGACCAAAGATGTGCAGATCTAACTTTACTGTTTGAGAGAGCAACAAAACAAGACCTTCAAACAATATTCCCAATTTTGGTTGATAATATATTTGGTCCACATGGAACATTGCATTGGAATCTACGCAAAATTAATTCTCAAAACTGTTTATCAGAATACAACAGCATTCTGAACTTCCTGAAACCACAAGGTCCAATTTTTAAGCTAATATATAATCTGCTCCAAGATGTTACTATCAAATATGATTTTAGTTTAGCATATTTACCAGTAAGTCAATTAATGATACACTGTATAAATTAGATAATCAATTTATTTGTTTTTGAAGACCAAAGTAAGACAAATGTTGGATGGACCAAATGTCAATCCATTTTATAATGAGATTATCCAGTACACTAATCATCAATCAGGAAGACAAATAGTTTCATTATTATTAAGTGAGTTCATTGATATTATTGCTGATTTTGACAAGAAATTATATGATATATTGATTTTAGATCCATTTGACTATTATATATTCCACTTTGTGTATCACTTGATAAATCCATGCCATCAAAGAGTGCAAAGTGAAGAACATTGGAGCACTGTTTACTACAATCTATGTGCTGAATATCTGCTACATTTTTTTCCAACAACATTGAACACTCCAATTCTTCCAATAATAAATTTCTACCATGGAAAGAATCCAATTCAGCCTACACAACAGGTTTTTAAGTATGTTAATTATATTCAATTGATATTACCTTGTGCTAATATACTATTAAATTCTAGGCCATACAAACAAAGTTCACTTCTCAAACAAAACCTATTTGGAGATCCACAATTTAATGACATGAAAGTAATGCATCAGCATATTGAAAAACACCCAAGAAATGAAATTTGGAGGAGTGAAACTTTTCTCATGGCCATCATTGACTTCTGGTTGAGTAATGACCAAGTCTGTTCACAATACAGCAGTTTAGCAACTGGGGCTACAGTAAGTAGATATTTGAAAGGGTTACCTAGAACAGTCAGGTATTGTAAGAAAATAATTTTCAGTATCCCGAACTTCCAAGCGGTGACTACATCCGAATAATTCGTGTTGTTGTCAAACATCTACATGCATTTGCATCAACAGCTAAAGATGACAATACTTCACTTGGTGAACTTAAGAAACATACTGTGCCAATGTTACAGGGTCGAATGTATGTCTTCCTTCGAAATCTATTACATCGTTGGCCCTTAGATGAATCATTCCGACTGGTCTTGGAGCTGTGGTTAAGTTTCATTCAGCCTTGGAGATACAAGAATGAAACATATAATGGAATGTTAGTAAATCCTTATGAACATCTAAGTTTTGTTGATTAATTTTATTTTTAGTGGCGGGATGTACCAAATAGTAACAGCGCCCGTCCCGGAAGACCCACCTAAGCTAGCCGATGAACGAACTTGTATCCATTTCATTGCGGAAAATTTATTAGTGTACATTGTTATTTTGCAACAGTTGTTGCCGAGATTTGCGCGGATTGATTTGGCTAGTCCGAAAAATGCACAGATGTTATTTCGACTTACAAAGGTATGAGAGTTGTTTGCGGTACAAGGGATGTATCAATAAGAATGTCTTATTTCCTAGGTATTTAATCAGCCAAACTTAGTAACAATGCTGAAAAAAGTTGAAAGCCTAGTCGAAAACAAAAACTATTCACCTACACATCATTCCACGCTCAACTACTCTTCAATTCTACCACCGTTGTCACCAACCTCCAGGTGGTCAACCAACAACACGACTATTTACAGCAGTACTCATATCATGCAGGATATATCGTCAGAAAACATCCACGCCGCTAATTTTTTTGGTTCAAACTACGATACGTTTTCCTCGAAATACTTGAATTTAGTTAGGCAAAAGATCTATGAACTAGAAGGGCCCAACTTTTGTTACAAGCCAATGTTTATGGCTCCTACTGCAGCTGAAGTCTATGAACTTCTAAAATTAATTAAATCTAGTGAGATCAAAGCTGTTGCTTTGTTAGAGCAATGTAAAGAAAAGGAGAAAACAGAGAGTGGATGGTGGAATTTTTTTTTTGGACCATTACAAAATCAGGATGAGATTTCAATACAAGATAGACAAAAAGCACCAGTATTCTTAAAGAGTGCTGCTGATTTTTTGATCGAAATCTTTCAGATTAAAGATGTACGTTGTTACAACTTTATAATTATGTGTAATGTATAAATATTTTTATGTTTTAGTTCCATAATTTTGATGTAACACCTGAACGAATTGAAGAACTATCCCGTGACGAATCTCACTTTATGGATAACTCGTATCCAACAATTGTAACTCCAGGTAAAGTGAAAGAGAGAATGAAGAACATGAAATATCAGGGAGATCCGGACTTGGTACCAATTTGCAGCTATGAAATTGCTTTTCTAGTACGATTGTTCTACGTTTTAGCAACAAATATAAATCAACAGGTAACTCACACAGTAAACAATATGCAATCATTGCTTTTATTGTATTTTTCTCCCTACAGTATGGTCCTCTGATGTCACGTTTGTACTACGCGAATGGCTTCCAAAGTAGATTTATTTCTCATTTCCTCCAAGATCCTATGCAGGCTTACAAGTTTCAAAAGTCATGCGGATCATCAAGAAGAGTGATGTATCATTTACCCCCTCGAGTCAGTTTTAGAAAATTTGCCAATAAAAATCTGTTGGCGTTTCTCATAATGGGGACACTATTCTCCGTTTGGCTGCACTTTGGATGGGGGACGTTCATTGTGGGCTATATTATTGTCAATGTGTTATTGGCATTGTGTCGTGCCACATTCAGCACGCGAATTGTACCATCGCCGGACTTGAATTTCAACGATTCACTTGATGAGTAAACTTAAATTGATGTACATCAAACCAACTACAATGTTAACCTATGTCAATAAGTTCGTCAGGTTTTAATATAATTTATATGATATGGAAAATCAAGGTGCCTTATTTATTCTTGATGACTTTCTTCGGTAATGTTGCATAATTTCTTTGTGGATTTTTCTATATCATTGTCACCCTAAAATGGAAACAAAAATTAACTTTCTTACACAGTATTTAATCAAAATTAATTTATACGACTATTTCGTGTTGGTCGTCCATGTCACTGCTATCTTCATCATCTGAGTTATTAGCTGCTCTCTGCAAGAAAAGTTTTACTTTCCTCATTCCCTTCAAACTACTTAAACTCGACGTCCGTGTGGGTTGTTTACTCGTGAAGCAAGTAAATATATCTTCTGGTACTGGGGGTAAATTAACTACGTTATTTAGGTCAATTAGTGAATCTCGAGACCAATTTTCTGGATATTTTTCGTCAATATCACTTTTAACACTCTTGACACTACAGCTTTGATGCAAGGATGGTGAATTCTCCGCCATCTTCTGTCTTGCTTCCAAATATCTTATCTTTTCGTGGTTGTTGTTAATAGCAGGTTGAGCAGATTCGGAATCCGATTCCAAGTCATCCGTAACAGCTATTTCCTTTTCAATGATTTGCAATAGTTTTTCGTACTCCAGTTTTGCGTTGATGGCATTGTAATCAGAATTGGCGTTCCTCTCAAGAACAGTAATACCATTGGTAACAATACGGTGTGCCATTACTAAAAATTGATTACACGTATGTTGCAAATTGTGGAGATTCTTGGCAGCACGACCAGTTACTGAACGGAGGTAGCAGATATATTTATCTCCTTGGACCAACCGCTCTTTCATGTCCATTCCCATTTCAGTCATGGTGATGGCATTTCGGAGCATTTGTTCTATTTGCTCGCCAAGAGGAATACACGTTGGGTTAGCAGGATACTCTTCAGACATTGCTTATAATGTAAAATGAAGTAAACACGTTGTAGAATAGTTGCGCAAAGACTGACAAGTTGACAATTATTTTGTCATCTATTATTGCAATTCCATTTTCCACTAGTCCTTCGATTTTTACGAATCTAATATTTATTTTAGTGCAAAAAATCTTGCAACCTGCCTGTTTCCGCCCGGGTTCGAACCGGGGACCTTCTGCGTGTGAAGCAGACGTGATAACCGCTACACTACGGAAACACACGGAAGAGCACTATAATATGAAGAATTATATATAACACCAATTCTAAATTGTATAATTAATGTTCAGAGGAATTTCAATCATAATTTTAGTACCATTTTTACACTAAGCAACATTTTCATCAAATTTCTTGTTTTAGCCTATGTTATGATATCAATGTGAATAAAATAAAATAACAACGACGTGCCCGTTAATTATAAATTAACAGTATAATTTTTTTCCATTAGTACCAAATTCATTCTTATTGCTGACTTGCTAACGAGGTTAAATTCAAATTTGGTTAAAAAAGAACTTTGTATACATAGTGCTATTCGAGCGTCCTGCTTCCACAAACCTTCTTTCATGGCAATACCATATTCATAAAGATAAAGAATGTAGGAACCCACTGTAATCCATATGCAAAGATGAGCGTGAAAATATTTCCAAAAAACACCTGTCACTAGCTACCGCTTTCTGTATGCAGCTACTACAGAGTGTAAGGGAAGGGTTGCCATTAGTGCATGACGCTCACGAGAATAACAAAACACAAGAAGCAAGAAATTGTATCGCGTATTTATGGTCAGAGCGGAAGTGTAGCAATGATCAAAAAGTCGTTATGAAAGAAGTTAATAAATAATAACGGAAACTGAGAATGTCTGTGGTCGACTGGACTAAGTGAAATAGAAACAGATGGAATTTTTCAAGCAAATATGTAAATTACAGTTAATCTACAGCAAATCGCAATTCAAAAATTAAGTAAAACACAGTGTACAGCTTTAGATATTGTGGTGAAACAGAAACAACTTCTAGTAGCTTTTTTTTTATTTAAGTAGTATTCCTGATTTAGCAAAATTTATAAGATTGAATTCTTAAAGGAGCTCCCTAAAACAACAATCCCAACAAGACGAAGTTATAGAACTATTAAACTTTCAAACTAAACTATAATATATAAATGAACTTGTAGGAGATGGCTTGGAAACTGGGACTGGTTGCAGATTTCGGGGTTAATCAATCTCAAAGCTTTTTTTTTGTACCACCATCCATAGATGGTCTAATCTACGCGTCGCCTGATCTTTTTTTTAGGTGCTGTCTGCTTGTCTCAAGTTCTTCTCAGTAGAGTGCTGTTTCCGTGGAGCCATTAATATCTAGACCCCACGTGATACATAAGGGTTGGTATCGTTGGTGATCCCTAGTTTCCAACAGATAAATTTACTGTTTGAAGCAATAAAACAATCAATAAAAGAGAAAATATGTAAATTTGGAGGTCCTAATCAATTCTGTGTCAGATTATAGAAAATTCAAATAAATCAACATTTTTCTAATGTCCCCATTTGTCCAAACAAGTTTCACATTCTACCAGCATTTTATTTGTTTCGTTTGTTGACATGATATTAATTACCTTTTTAATGAAAGAAGTACTTTCCCAAACTTTATAAGATTTTACCCTCATAAGTAGATGAGATTTTATCATTTCAATTATGCTAACTTGCACAAACAATTTAATTTCTTAAAATCATCCGTTTTCTAAAAGGAACTCTCTACTATGGTTTATTTGTCATAATATTAATGACAAGTTGGATAAATTATTCATACTGGAATCAACCAAACACATATGTGATATTTTGCAAAACCGAGCCAACCTTGTATTGTATTTGTTGTCTTGTTGTTGCATGAAACCTGGTTCCTCACCATTTCGTTAATCACATTCGACTTCTTCGGCTGGCCGCGTGCGATACGTGGTAAAGCTGTTTACAGTTGAGGTAGATTGAGAAGTTTGCTGTAGACGATGTCGGACGCTCCACGCTCGCTCAGTTTGGTTCAGGCCACCAAGAACCGAAGAAGTTGCAGCTTGCGCGTCGTGTACTACTCTCACCTTTCGGCAAAGATTTTTAAAACTTGATGCAACTTACAACGTGATATTAAATAAACTGCAGATAGAATTGTAAAAGTTGTATATTCCATTGGATTTGAAAATATTACAAGTTGTGATTATTTCCTGCAATGAAAAGGATTCATTTTTACAGAGGTAATTTGTATTACTATCCTACAATCATATAAAAACCAAATTTTGCTAAATCAGTACTTCTAAGGTAACAATCTGAGACAAAATTCTGTAGATTAGAGTAAAACAGATTTATGAAAATACAATTTGATTGCACAGAAATCAGTTGAGATAGAAAGATCTGCAGAACAGTAGTCTATTTAATTAACGTGTACTTTTATGAATCCATACTACGATAGCAATAAATTAATGAGAACAATTAATCATAGCTGCCAAGAATACGTCATCCCATAAAATATTTTGAGTAAAATTTAACAAGTCAGTGATTTTGCTTATTAAAAACCGAGAATAATGGTGAGAATCACCACATTAAGTAGCAATACAATAATAATGCTAATAATGCCATACTCATTTTAAGGTTAATTAAAAATGTTTTTTTCAATGAAAGAATAAGCACGTAAACCTAAATTGGTTGTTAGTGAACTTCTGGTTTCAAATTGACTTGATATCTTTGATATATTACGCAATTGCATCAGTGACAATGTGGTAGTAGTAAGTATGGTATAGTTTATAATACTAACTTGTTATTGCCAACGGTTTTATAATAACCATTGAAGCAGGAATAAATCAATGTCAGAACAAAATCATAAAATGCTCTGAGGATCAGAATGTTGCTGAGAGTAGTTACAAAGTGTTTTAAATTATATGAGGATTTGAACAACTATACTTTCCACTTATTGTAACAGAAACAAGACTACACTAAAGCAATAATATATGAAGGAATGTAGAAAATTTAATTAAATGATTTAAACCTAGGTATGATTTGTGAACTCCTTGTGGTTTCCAGAATTTTCTTATAATTTATGATCACTTTCATAGTTTTTACCAATTTGGATATAAGCCTTTTAAAATATTATCAATCGGGGTATAACAATGCCGTTTTGAAGTTTTCTTCGTTCTACTATTTCTGTCATTGTGAATAATTTAATTGCAAATTATGATTTTAAACAATATCCTAACCATTTGAAAATGGTCTTGAATGAATTGCGAAACTAGTTGTAAAGTAAACAAGTTTACAACAACATTACTCTAAATTACAGATCCTTAAGATAGATATGCAAAATGTTATTATCTTAATTACTTATTAGCTCAAACACTATCAAATAAACAGCCAGTTTTAAGCCGTAAGTTATTTTCTTCAATGTTTTTTTAAATTATAATACATATGTGTGTAGTGTAGACTGAATGTCTTAACTTTGAATAATTGTAATTAAATCAAATGCAGTTAACCGCATTATTCAAATTTAATTAAAAACCATGTAAACGGTGCATTTCAAAAGCAGCATTATCTTGGCAACAAGTCGTTGATTACATTTCACCAATCTCATGGTTATACCGAATGCTAAAATCCTTGAAAGTACTAGTTTCGTACTGCAAACTTTCTTTTCACGTCTTTTATCGCTTTTTATTCACTTCTGTCCAGTAATAATGATTCCATTCACAGTCTGCATAAAAGTACAACCATTTTTATGCCATGTTAAATTACAGTTTCTTTTTTAATGCAAAATAATGTGAAAAGTATAAACCAGAGAAAATAACCATTTTTATTTTCCTTTGAGGTGTTATTATGCAAAAGGCAAGATGTATTATAAGTAAATAAGTGGCTTTATGAAGAGCATGTTCAATTGAGCGCATAAACAAATGCAAATTGGTGATTTATTGCACGAGATGGTTGACGGAGTAATTAACTAGTGAAAATTTTTAGTTTTAAATGTTACTATCTCTAAAGAGTTGCGTGAAATCTGCAATTAGAAATTAAAGGAAAATGAAATGAATGAAAATTGTTCAGTGATTAAACAATTGGAAGCGATGTGAATACTTAAGTAAATATCAAATTTCTAACTAAAATGGCATTTTGTTTTGTAACACTTGATAGATTTTACTTTGGTTTACGACCATATTAAAGTTGAACGTGCAATTCGTCAATTCCATGTTATCCATTTCGTGCTCATTTGTTGTAAGCTTACACTCTTCGATGCTAAAATTGGTCATTGTAACTGACAATTTTCCATTTACGTTTTATCCTTTATCAGAAGGCAGGTAAGAGATTTGTTTGGGCACTTTCTAATATACTTATCTACTTAATAGAAATAACTATGCGTTCATTTTGGTTTAAAGGTGACAGTCTCAACTAAAAGTATGCTAGGTTACGTTTTCGTGTAAATTTGTTATCATTAAATAATGAAAATGCATTTAGTGTCACTTATTAATATTGTTAGAGAACAAGGCATCTTAGTAAACTCAAATGTTTCAAATTAAACATAAGAATAGTACAATAGGTTATTACTTGGTATGGCAATTTGTAGCTGCTGCTTTTCATGATAAAATTCTTTTCGGTTCTTCATTACCCTAAAAAACGAATACTTCCAATGAAATAATGTTCTACAAATAATTGTGCTTGTATCAGTGCTATCACCCCCAATTAGAATTTATCGTAGATTTGGTGTCTCGCAATTATTTGGAGGAAATCGACGTTAGCAAAGTTGCTGATTATT
Organism: Ecitoglossa quadriceps; assembly: GCA_027574925.1. Taxonomy (NCBI): domain Eukaryota; kingdom Metazoa; phylum Arthropoda; class Insecta; order Coleoptera; family Staphylinidae; genus Ecitoglossa; species Ecitoglossa quadriceps. The sequence goes on along the minus strand of JAODGC010042881.1, from coordinate 4,239 downwards.
TTTGATTGAATGAATAACTGATTATAACACAAGTTTAATGTGACCATCACACATATTGTAAAGGAACAAGCTGCTGCTGTCCAGCCTGGTGATGGTGTTTCTTCTTATCTACAAATTTATTCGTCCAGTGGGAGTATAGAGTGGTGGTTGGGAATCTGGAAAAAAATATATAAATGTGAAACTCTTGGTGGTCTGGAAATGAAAGTGTGAGAAACAAAACTAAGAGTAATCTGATTTATGACCTGAAGATAAAAATACTGAGAAAATTAAGCCAAATTGTAACGTCACTTCCTCATGAAACAATATATGATTTACGCCCAATACAGTTGGATAACGAAATTAATCCAGTATTGGTGATTCAAATTTAACTCACTCACCTTCCTGCAAAATATAATTATATTTACCATATTACCTTAATTATTTATTTCATTCAAAATAATAAATATCAGCGTAGTTTTCCTGCATCACACTACATTGGAAGATAATCCACGAAATGTGAAAGAAGAGAAGTTGCAAAATTAGATCAAGTTGTAAGGTAACCAAGCGATAAACCGCTGACGTGCCTCTAAAACAAAACACGCACCACATGCAATCACCATACAGGTAAGATATGCAAAGCACGAGTCACACTCGCAAAAAACATGAATAAAACAAAGAGTAACGCCATTTATGTCACCTACATGCTTGCACTTACTCACATGTGCATGTCGTAAGCAAAGTGGAGTACACGAAGCAAACATCTGCGGAAAGTAGGTTTGTTGCTTGAAACGCATTAGAGCAAAGTGTAACAATCCCAGTAGTACCAGCTCATCCTGGTAACAAAATTTAAAGTTCTGATAAAACGCAAATAGGTGCTTACCACTTGAAGTATTATCATAACATAGATTCTAGCTTTCCAATACCACACATTGTTTTCGTCAGTTTCTTTGCATTTTTTGTGGTTATCTCAATCTCAAGTGTTTTGTGGCAACATCCGTATTGGTTTCTCGCTTTAGCCGTCGAAGAAGCGTCGCCGCGCGTGTGTAGGTCAGGATGGTGGGTTTGCAGTAAATCGGTCAATGAATAACGGTTCGTCTTTGGTTAGCAGCCTTGCGACGCTTACACGTGTGATTCCAATGGTTTGTGCTAGTAACAAACCACAAATAAACGGAATGAGTGGATCTGCATGTCAAACGTCGACCGACATCAACGATGTGGCTGTGGTCACACGGAAACCACACATTTCTCTGGCACACACAGAGCGCTGTAGATTTAAAGAATTTAGCGCAGATAATTGTGGCATGGATTGATGAGATGGTGCTAATTAATATGAAATGCGTGAGTTGAGAGTTTGGCAATCTTAGAGGTATTGTATTTGATTGAGCTGTATTAGATTTGCTTAGATACCTGGTGGTTTTTTAGAGATGAAAATCATCAAGATCTGGAATATTTGAAATAACAATAAGTATTGGTAAGGTCCATTGAAGGACCTCCTACGCCATCAACAGTATTTGTATGAAATAACTTTTCTTACCAATGATGGATACCACCTTTGGGAATTTTGTAAGAAATAATCACTGTTTTTGAATTAGCAAAAAAAATATCAAGTTTGTAATAATAATTTCATTAGAGATATTGAAGAGAGATAAAATTGGCATTTAATTTCGCTATATTGTTTTGTTATATTTCCATCTAAGGAATATCCATTTCAAATTATGTCACCTACTAAACTTTCATCAAGAATATTCGTATATCTTGACATTGCACGGTGACAACTAAACAATATTCTGGACGAGATTTTACAGAAAACTCTCTAATTTTTCCTCAACTTATCTTCATTGGTAACTTATTATCAAAATATGCAATATCCATTTAGCCTCATTTCTGTCCCAACCAAAATAAATTAATGCGAAAATAAAAATGTGTTTATCTCATAAAATCTCTTGTCATCAGTCTCCAAACAGGAAATGAACCAACGCAATTATCCATACGCACTAACAGATGCTAAATACTAAATGTAAATTACCAAACAGAAAATGCGCAAAAATCTTCTTCATTTATGTGACGCTTGAATGCATTCCCGTTCTGTTGGCATTGACAATTCCAATGCAACACGCGTATGTAATCTTTGCATGCTAATTACATGCAGACAGTACATGCATGAGGAAATGCTTTCTTATTAAGGACATAGTCGTTCTCCAGTCAATTAAACATAACTTGAAGCATTTCATATGCCAATCATGTAAAGATAATCCACTTGACGATATCTTCCTGATAGCAAGTATTTAACTTTTTTTGCTATTCATAGCAAAATTGTAACTACTATAACTGTTTGGACAACTGCATTCTGTCAGATTGTTAAATATATACACCATACATTCGAATATGTACCAGATTGGATTTTGCACAAATAAACAATTATATGTTAACATAATGGCAAACATTTTTTCCTAATTCAGTTATTATGTCATTAGCGTATATGAAAGACTTTCGAAATATAGACGTCCTACACTGTAGTCCTAAATGTGTGATGTGACCATCTTAAGTAGCTTCATCGCCTTCTAGGACGTGAAAAATGAACATCCGAAGGAAGACACAATAGAGCAACATCAGAAATAGCTGTGCTGCATTCATGCAACCAACCACGCGACTACCGTTTTTGTCCTACTAATTTTCAATTATGCATTACTTGTTTCTTCGGCGATGACTGGAAATCTCTGTGCATCGTTAGTAGCCATAGTTGGAGACATGAAACATTTGATGCACTTCGTGACTTCATAACTTACAAATTTAACTTCTTACTTTAACACTATTCAAATGAGGTACCCAGTCTTGCAAACAAATAATATTTCATGAATTAATTTACAAGAAAACCTTAAATTACAACAAAATAATAAATCATGATTTGATGAATAATTTTTAAAGTGGAAGCGATTGCTTTCTTTCATTTCTGTTGGGTACACAAAGCCAACGCACATCAGAAAATACACAAAGTAAACCATCTTTTGAAAACTCAAAGTAGTGCAAGTTGTGTTCTCGAATAATATCAGTTGTTTTGTTGTCAAGCCGTTTCACTATGACATATATCAACAATCGTGGTTCTACAAAAGCATCTATAGCAATTGCGCCCACGAAGAAAGCGTCCCACATTTAATAGTAATAAAAAATCAACAACATAACAAGACTTAGAGGGGATATGTTAGGTTGATTCAGGATTGAAGGGGAATTATTTTTGGGAGATCCATGTATGGTAAGGTATTGACCTTGGCCACAGAGTGTTTTTGTTGGTGAACCATACATAATTATATGTTATTCTATTAAACCGTTCTAAATTTGGATGCTCTTTCATTACTATTTGCACTTGGTGTATTATATATACTAGGTATATAAGTAGTATGAAAACTGGGATACAGCAGGCCATCCTAGGAATATTTTAGTGACTATATTTTAATAAAATATATTTATACAAAATATATAATTATAATAAACTTCAACAGAATCTAATCGACCTATAAACTACACTGTTAACCTTGAAATGACCAGTATGATGCTAAAATTGTTCTCGAATAAATAATTTATTAAGTCAAAGTTAAAATGATCATTGATAGTGTTTAGAAAATGACATTCCGACAATACACACTAGATACTAGTATATCTTCCAATATAATTATTTAATAAATAAACATATACATAATATTCCAGCAATCAATATGTAACCGTTAATGAGATTATTTGAATGCATCATAGCGAAACAATTCGAAAACGTAACAATCACAGACACCTCCACTAACGTTATATCCCGTCACTGCGATTTTTCACGTCCGCGTAAAAACGGCATATTATGCGGAACACGCGATCAGTGACATTGTGATCCAGATAAATAACAACGATTCAACTATTATTTGTACGAACATGTCTTGCCTGCAATATGTACACACTGGTATACAAAACTTGCGAGACTATCACAGGCGGCCCAGATACAACAATGCGTCGACACGTGCACAGAATAACCGATGGTTATTTCTCGCTCATTATTTAATGATTCGCGTTGTTGGATATGTTCATCGTATGCTTTACAATTCACAAGTTGTCACGGAGTCAATGACTTCCTGTACGGTATGCATAGATTTGAAACGATTTCTATTCAATCGAATCAATGAATTAATATTTAGGTTACCATAATGTCTGCAATAATTTTAGGTTATATCACAGTATAAACAGCCTTCAGTATCACGCTTGGTAACTTATTGCTTTGCGAGT
>JAODGC010042660.1:24291-56480 GCA_027574925.1 Ecitoglossa quadriceps | reverse complement strand
TCCTGTTACTTTCTGGCAACTTCTTTATTTATTTATTTTCTACTTTTCGGATTTTGCAAGTTATATTATACACTTGTACTGACTGTGCTGTAGTATACTCCTCGCGTCTATTGGAAATAGAACGAGAATTTTTCCAAGTCTTTTTTAACTATAGGCAACCCATCTTACCTATTTATTTGAATATAGAATTTCTATTACACTTATGGATCTTCCACTAGAACAGTGTAACTTAGCATTATTTGAATTTTTTAGAAAATTCTTTGGGCCGAATGGGGGATCGAACCCCAGAGCCCTGGGTTACTACGCTCAGACCAACACCAGTAAGCCACTCAACTGACTGCAAGACGAAGAACATCTGATATATTTAACAGATCCATTGCATTAAAATAAACTAAACACATTTAGAACTCTACTTTAACTAATGTTGTGATGAAAAATGAATATTAATATAATGAATGCAAAGTTACTGTTTATTCAAATCAAATGATAGTTCTGATAAGAACTGTTTTATTTTCTTCGGAGATCTGCACGGGTGAAGAACACACTGGGTTTGAAGGCACAATTGACGTTGTTAAATCATGTAAACTACTTGTTCAGCTACTTGTTTAGAAATTAGGACACAAACCATACCGAACATGCAATAATATCGTTCCCACGACCAACACCAATTAAGTGCATTTTAAATTGACTTTACATGCAACCAAGATATAAAATTTGGCCACTGAGCAAAATTATTCTATAGATATTGATTCCAGGTTCTAAACTATGTTGATTCATCCTACAATGCACTGGAAGGTAATCACTGACACTCGGCGGAATACTGTAAACTTTCTTCGTGGGTTTAAGAATTCCATTAAGTAGAACAAATATTATTTATAACACATACGAAATATATCGAAAAAGCATTAATTCAGGTCGCGTATTCTTTATAACTTATTCATTTTGCGACGATCGAGGTGCAACTGGTAAGTTTACAGTGTGGAACGTATCCTTGATCTGAATGTAAACAATAACAAACCGATCATCTCACCCGATACCTGTACTATCTGTAACACATACCCCAAAATATACTGACTAGACTAATTCTAGTCTAAATCTACGTTCGTTATATTACCAATAACGTCCATAACGTCTGTTCCACTCACGCGCGATTTGTTTTTGAAATACATAATTTTAATGCTATCAATGCATGGCTAATGGCATTTACTTTAAAATACTGATAATTAAAATTATACTGAGTTTAGATAAATGCTAGATACACAGGTCAAGCGGTAAAATTTACTTTGTCACCGCTTGATTGCGATGCTATAAGTTAGAAAAGCCTTAATATGAAATAAATATTTCATTATGAGAATACACCATAATTGAAAAACAACTAATACTAATTGTTACATTGAATATTGTTTGATGGGTAACAATATGCTTAAAAGATGTAAGTTAATTAATTACTTCTAGCTTAATTATAAATCGAAGAAAATTAAAACACGTTATGGAAACGATAACGTTAGGTTACAGGCACGCTCAAGTCTTGATTTTGTAGCCAAAAGTTGTGATATAGTAAATAATAGTAAATTATATAGTAAATTAATTAGTGTGAAGTTAATTCGCATTGTCTAAAGGAGTATTAGTCAATTACTTCTTGCATCGCTTGATAGCAGATAATTTACCCTATCTATTTTTAGTAGTACAGTCATTGTATAATTTTGAAAGAATAAGTAAAGTTAATATGCTCTAACCGTAACACTAATATACGTAGAGGACTGTTATATACCTTATTTTATAAAAATGCCGCACTCTAGCAATAAGTTTTAGTTAATTACTTATAGGATAACTATGACTCATAAATTATTTTTAATTTTACTTGTTAGCTGGAATCGAAGTTTGCGTACATATATTCTATCATCCCGATGCATCTCAAAAATATTTAGAATGTAATATAATAAATATATATAGTAGTATGTGTATGTATAATGTAATAAATATGTTCAATATTACGCGAAATTTTTAGACTTCGTACCAGGAACACAGAATTTATTAAAAGGTATTTTGTACATTAAAATTTTTAAAATTACAGATTTCTGTTTGTGTGGCTATTTAAATTTAACACATACAGAAAGTGGCAACGAGATGGCGAGCCATGTACCATTTTAGAATTAAATTAATTCTGTCCGACACTGAAATAGCATTGAACGCAATAAAATTAATCAATAATTATAGTAATCAGAAAGTCTTGAAACAAAGAATAAAAATTATTATGTGGTATATATAATAAAATTAAAAAATTTATATTTTCTTGTAATTTTGTTGTCAAATCAATACTCAAATAAACAAATTGCGACGTAAAAAAGCAGAACTAGAAGCATATTTAACGTTGGTTTTATAGCATTTCTAATTATGCTAATACTACCTAATTAACACTATGACATAGAACAAGGTATTGCCTATAAAATAAGGTATTAATCGTTGATCTATCCCTAACAGTTTTCCAGCTATAGTCCGTTTTCCAAAACGTGTTTTGCAAAAATTCAATTTTTGTCAACTTTGACCTAAATTATATAGCATTTCTAATTATGGCAGAACTAATTTTGTACCACCAGGCGTTATGGCAACTTTTTGGCTATAAAATGCGACACCTCGCATCTATCTAGTCTTAGTAGTTTCAGCACTGAAACGCATTTCCTAACACGTGTTTTGCAAAAATTTAAAAATTGGTCAACTTTAACCTTATTTTTTTTACATTTATATTTTACGTATGGAGCAACCCTTTGGCTATAAAATGCAATGCTTTAGATTTACCTAGCCCCAATATATTCCGCACTGAGTCCCATTATTCAATACGTGTATTGCAAAAATGTAAAAATTTGTCAACTTTGTCCTCAATTTTATGGCATTTATAATTAAAACAGAATTAATTATGTACTAACAGGCAACAGAGCAAGTCATTAACAAGAAAATGCAATACGTCTTATCTACTTAGCCCTAAAAATTAAAATTGCTATCTTCGCTGATTGTAAAAATGCTTTTCTTTGAGATTACTCATGCAATATTGTTAATTAAGTTGGAAGAAATAAATTAACACATTAATAGAGCATTAATGGTGCATAGTATTATGCTATGGTGAGTTCAAGAAGTTAGCGAAATAGTCAAATTTTCTCTTGAATCATTTCAAATACAATCAGGAGCGCTTAATTGAGACAAATTGATTTAGAAACAATTGGACTATAATGTAGGATGCCTATCTTCCACCTACCCACTTATCTGCCGTACATCACAATATTATTGAACATGATATATAAAAGCAATGAAATGCAACTTCGCTTCATCTTCACCAACTGCCGTCCCAGTACGTTTATTTAATAAGTGCAGACCTCTTTATTTCACTTCTAGGAAGTAAACACATTCATCTTATTCTCAGAAATCTGCAAAATTATGGTAATCTGCAAAACTGCAGACATCTTCAAACATATAAAAATCTGTAGTAGAATTTATCCAGCTATTAAAAAGTATTTACCTCTTGCCAAAATAGATGCCTTTACCTGTTTCAACGTTGCACTAACACCTATACAATCTATCCCGCTCAGTTTTACTTACACACTTTGGATATACTAAACATTTTGTGGTACGTCTTTTTTAATTAAACCACTTTTAAAATGCAGGATGCATCGTATGCCATATTATGGGCACGTTTCCCACCGATGGTCATTTGAGTAGAAATTAAATCATAAATGTTTATTGAACATGTATATTGTAAATATTATTTAAATATTGGTTAGTTGATAAATTAAAATGTATTTATATTTTATTTATTACTGCCACGACTAGTAGATCTATTTAATTGGTGATCATGTTCTGCCATTAATGAAACAGATGAAATCAGAACATTAAGTTGTTCTGCAGTAGGACAACCAATTAGCAACATATCATCCTGGGTATACTTAGCGGAAACTAGGAATTGCTCCAGTTGTATGAATGTATTAATTATGTTGTTCTATAAAAACATCTTAATTTAAAAAGGAAAACACAATATCAGAAGTATTTGAAATAACTAACCTTGATTGGCCTGAACAAAATAAATTCAGTTTCTCTGTTGGCCAAATATAGACGCATAGATTTTTGAATATCAGGTATTTTCGTTTTTAAATTTCGTTGTACAGCTGTAGTAATACCAGCTACTATTTGCGGTGTTGTGCTACTTTGCTCGCGCATTACAGGTGCTGTCCCCTCTCTAGCCTTTTCAAAAATGTTCATTTGATGCTCTCCCTTGAATTAGTATGACAAGGTATAATTTAAAAATATATAATATTAGTTATCATAATACCTTTTGCAAAAATTGTTGAAGTCCCCCAATCAATAACGTTGTTGTGTTTGCAATAAACATTTCACAAGCAGACTTTAATTGCTTATCAATTTCTTTGCGTGAATCTATCAAGTATTCCTTTACTCGTGGAGTACCCTCAAGTAAAAATTCCAGTATAGCATTATTACTATTAAATGTGAAAATTTTGTCACGATTGTGAACCAAATCAACCGCCGCTGAACGTATATGAGTAAAATCCAAAGAAAGCTCTTTAACGGTAAAATCCACTTGAAATGGTGCAATCTGCTCTCGAATAATTAGTAAATGTTTTACTTGGAATAATTTCCCATCGAGTGCAGTCTGAAATAGTAAACATGTTTTAGAAAATTCTTGATATAAGAAACAAAATAAATAATCACACCTTACGCGAACTAATGCGCTCAGCTGCTTTCTCAATAGTCCTGACGCAAATTAATAGACCCTCTTGGGCAACTCCTTGAAATGTGTCTCTATCCAAACAGATATAAAGCCGCGAAAGACAAACTAATGTTCGTTTCACAGTTGGATACCACATCCCATGCAAATCTGCCGGCGAATCTAAAAAAGATCAAAAATAAAATACATCATAAACGCTATATATTAAAATATGTGCTATGGAGAAGCATATTATTACTTCCTGTAAAACTTCGAAACTGTCCTACAACCGATGCATTAATAGCGGCTACCTCTTGTGACTCGACAGAAATTGAAGACGCCCGCGAATCAGATCGTTTCTGAATTAGCTCATCAGCAATATCTTCCATTTGTTCCAACTTCTCTGGATACGCCAAATCACCTGGTGATGGCTCATAGGAATGTATATCATATTGAAAAAATATATTTGTCCTAAATACTAAACGCTCCTCAACATCTTGCAAAAGTTGTTTAATAATATCAACAAATTGGTCAAAAGCAGCTAAAATCAGATTTAATGATTTGATTGTTCAAATTAATTAATTCAATTCATACGGTTATTTTGTATATTATCCCCGACCATTTCCTTTAAAATAGTGCACAATTCAGTTAGAACTTCAATGTGGTTAATACCAATTAGACAAGGACGTAGTACATCATACAAGTTCTGGCAAATCGAATACAAATAGTCACTGAAACATAAATCATTATTGATACTTATTTTCAAATATGATTTATTCTTACTTCAATTGAGCAGATATGTTTTGAAAAAAGTAATTATAACAAGTTGTTTCATCTTGGCAGACTTTCACAATGAACAATGCTGCTGATCTAAAAAGAATTCCATGATCCATTTTGTATTTGTCTCTTAAATCAAGCAATGCTTTGGAAACAGCTGCTTGCATCACGGGGGTTCGTTGTGAAAAGTATGATTTATAGAAATCCATTAAACTACGTTCATATCTAAATTATGAAAAAGCCTATTTTAAGAATGTATAATATAATTAACGTAAAATAAACATACGCGTCATGCCTCTCGCAATTATTTTCTATGTAATGAATCACAGTTGATGTTTTGGATGCCGCATTTTGAAATTTGCCATAATAGTAGGAAAATGCAGTTTCTACCCGAGGTTCACCAGTGCTTGCAACTGATATTGTAGCATTCTTTAAATCTGCGTTATTTACAACTTGTTGTGTTGCTTCCACAACAATAGTATTAACATATCGAACAACATTTGCTAAACATGTTGAAAGCAGTTGTTCATATCTTAACTTATAGGGTAATGATTCTCTAAACTCTGGCTATGAGAGAATTAAAACATATCAGTAACTAATAGTAGTAGACAAAATAATAAAACCTTACATGTTCACCAAGGTATGTCATACTTTTGTTAATTTGTTCTAGTACTTCAATAAATTTGTCATCATTGAAGTTACAGCTCTGAGTTTGCACACTTTGATTCAGAGTATTGTATAAAGTAAAGAAAATCAGCCTTTCATTTATTTCCTCTTTTTTCTCCTTTAGTAATGTTTGCTGTTTCATTAGCTGCTCACTTACATTATGCAGTGAATTAATCTTTGTTGACACTTCATTATAGTTGTCTGCTAAATGATGAAGTTCATCAGATATATGTTCAACCTATGAATGAAACTTTCATTTCTGTAGAAATTAATATTAACTACAGATATACTCACAGCACATAACAATTCTGTGCATGCTAAGGATTGTTGACCAACATACAATTTATGTTCAGTGTAAGCAAAGTTTGACTCTCTTTTGATCTCTGCCTCCATCATTAAATATTTCTCATAGTAATCTTTATAGTTATAAATTTTATTTGTATTTTCTGAGGAACCTTGTACCTAAAATAAAATAATCTTTAGTAAATAATGCTCACAGATGTAGAAGATGTTTAGTACCTCCTTTGGAGTAAAATACTTGGAGTTTAAAGCTTCACGCATTTGGTAAATCAATTCCAATTGTGTATCACTCAGAGGTGCTAATGGTTTGTCAGAAGCTTGCCACTTGGCTAAATTTTCTTGAACATTCTTGTCAACTTCCTCATTCACATCATAGGAAAATTCATCCAAGAGATCTTCCTTCCCTAGTAGTTTTAATATTGTATCCATTATGGCCACATCAGAAGCAACTTAACAGGATAGTAGATTTTCCTCAACACTAACAAATAAACACAAACTAAGTAAGTACTGCTTTGATACTACTGAGTCAACATTAGTAATGGGCAATTGCATGAGAATATTTTTAATGGGACCACAAAAGATTTATCTTGTTGGCAAACTTGGCAAAACAGCTGATTTCACTTCACTAACTCCAGCTACCTTAACCACGATAGCGTGGTTGCATAGAAATTTCTTTTATAAAACGATAACAATATATAACACAAAATAAAAAATTTGTTGATCAAGAAACAGAATTATGCATAGTATTAAATCCTTTTCTATGTAGAAACATCAGAAACAAAATCAAAACTTTAAAATTTGAAGCTTTTAGTTGAAACCAGTAGGTTACGCTGTGCATTGACGTTTGACATCTTTGACAATGTCCTGAAACCTCCGGAAATAGCGTGAGTTGTTGCAAGTGAGCAAGACGGGCAAATCAAGGCAGGGTAAGCAAGTAAGCGAGGAAAAGGCAAGCAAAGCTTTTGAATGCTCTTTGCGCTGGTTTCCATGCAGTTAGCGCGCTTTACGCGTGCTATGTAATCGACGTTTAGTTGGGACGTTCAGAATTTCACGAGAGTTTACCAAAATGAAGGCAATGGCAAGTCACTACGTCGTGAGTGCACACAAAGCAACGGCTGTAAACGCATGTGTTACCGGTAAGTGCCAACAAAAACGTAATAAACATACAATCCAACCTCAACTTGCAGGAAATTTTACATCACCAACTGAGCTGAATTTGATTGTTGCTAAAAACTCACGATTAGAGATATATCTCGTTACACCAGAGGGCCTGCGTCCTGTAAAGGAAGTTAGCTTATATGGTAGAATTGCTGTCATGAAATTGTTCAGACCACAGGTAGTCCACTATTTTGAAAATATTCACTGTTTGCATTACTTGCTGCTATATTTGTTTATGTGATTTAGCATGAGAAGAAGGATTTACTATTTATTATAACCATTCGATATAGTGCAATGATATTAGAATGCATTAATGAAGGAACTAATTTAGAAATTATTACAAAAGCACATGGAAATGTGGCAGATAAAATTGGTAAGCCCTCAGATACAGGCATTTTAGCTGTGATTGATCCCAAAGCAAGAGTTATTGCATTAAGATTATATGATGGCTTGTTGAAAATTATTCCCTTGGAAAAAGATAATTATGAATTGAAGGCAACTAATATAAGGTATTATATTATTTTTGTGCTTGTTTTCAATTTTCCTATGTTTATTTTGTTTATAGAATAGATGAGTTGCAAGTATTTGATGTGGAATTTTTGCATGGTTGTACAAATCCAACAGTTATCCTAATTCATCAGGATCCAAATGGAAGGCATGTCAAAACACATGAGATTTCATTAAGGGAAAAGGAATTTGTGAAGACGCCATGGCGTCAGGATAATGTAGAAACTGAAGCAACTATAGTTATTCCTGTACCATCACCTTTATGTGGTGGTATTATAATTGGACAAGAGAGCATTTTGTATCATGATGGGATTACATCAGTTGCTGTTGCTCCAGCAATTATTAAGGTTTGCAATGGTCTTGTTATTTTCAAAAATTTCTAAGTAAAATTGTTGTGTGTATATTTCAGCAAAGTACAATCAATTGCTATGCAAAAATTGACCCCAGTGGATATAGGTACCTTCTTGGTGATATGGCAGGCCATCTATTCATGTTGTTTCTGGAAGTTGAAGCTGGTGTTGATGGCACAGAGGTTGTCCGCGACTTGAAGGTTGAATTATTGGGAGAAATTGCTATCCCGGAATGTATTACGTATCTTGACAATGGTGTGTTATTTATTGGATCAAGAATGGGCGATTCGCAGTTAGTCAAATTAAACACTAAACAGGATGAGAGTGGTTCATACGTAACTCCCATGGAATCATTTACAAATCTTGGCCCCATCCTAGACATGTGTGTTGTTGATCTAGAACGGCAAGGTCAAGGACAACTTGTCACCTGCTCAGGTGCATTTAAGGAGGGGTCATTGAGAATTATCCGAAATGGAATTGGAATCCAAGAGCATGCTTCCATTGATTTAACTGGTATAAAAGGGATGTGGGCATTGAATATTGCTTCAGGGGGGAAATTTGATAATACTTTGGTATTGTCATTTGTTGGGCATACAATTATTCTCAGCTTGAATGGTGAAGAAGTTGAGGAGACAGATATCACTGGTTTTTGTGCTGATAACCAAACCTTCTATTGCGGGAATGTGATACATGATCAGATTATTCAAATAACACCAGCGTCAGTACGACTTATTTCAGCAAGCACAAAAAATTTGCTTTCTGAGTGGCAACCTAAAAATGACAAAAACATAAGCGTTGTTGCTTGCAACACAGAGCAAATTGTTGTTTCGACTGGTAGCAAACTATTTTATATTGAAATCCATCCTGCGGAGTTAATTCTAATTGGAAACACTATTTTGGACGTTGAAGTGGCTTGTTTGGATATTAGTCCTTTGGGTGAAGGTGCTACGCGATCTGATTTAGTCGCTGTTGGTTTATGGACAGACATATCTGCTAGAATACTGCGCTTGCCAGATTTAAGTGAAGCTACAAGAGATAATTTGGGTGGTGAGATTATACCACGTTCCGTACTAATGACTGCGTTTGAAGGCTCCAATTACTTGCTATGCGCTCTGGGCGATGGTTCTATGTTCTATTTCCTTTTAAATAAGGACTCTGGCACTTTATCCGACAAAAAGAAAGTGATTTTGGGAACACAACCTACTGTTTTGAAAGCTTTTCGCTCACTAAGTACAACAAATGTATTTGCTTGTTCTGATCGACCAACTGTCATTTATTCGTCCAATCACAAACTTGTGTTTTCTAATGTTAACATGAAAGAGGTAAATCATATGTGTAGCTTAAATGCAGAAGCATATCCGGATAGTTTAGCATTGGCTACTGATAGTTCTATAACAATTGGTACAATTGACGAAATACAAAAATTACATATTCGTACTGTACCTTTGCAAGAATCGCCGAGGAGAATAGCCTATCAAGAGCAGTCACAGGTGAATAATTGAGGACGGTATTACCTAATAATGGGATTAATTCTATTTCCATCTCATTATAGACTTTTGGAGTTGTTTCTGCACGCTTAGATATTCAGGACTCCAGTGGATTTATACCATCAAGGGCAAGTGCTAGCACACTTGCTCTATCCACTACAGTATCAAGTAGTGTTGGATCCTTATCTATCGGAAAGTCGAGCTCTGTTAGTGCCGGATCTGGAAATGTCGCTGATCATGGTAAAGAAGTTGAGGTGCATAGTCTTCTAATCATAGACCAGCACACATTTGAAGTTTTGCATTCACACCAGTTAATGCAACAGGAATATGCAATGTCCTTGCTATCATGTCAGTTGGGCGATGATAGCAAAACTTATTACGTCGTAGGAACAGGAATTGTTAATCCCGATGAAGCAGAGCCAAAGCAGGGTCGATTGATTCTGTTCCATTGGCATGACAATAAATTAACACAGGTTTCGGAGAAAGAAATAAAAGGCGCTTGTTACTCTTTAGCCGAATTCAATGGAAAATTGTTGGCCACTATCAACAGTACTGTAAGATTATTTGAATGGACGGCTGAAAAGGAATTGCGTTTGGAATGCTCGCACTTTAATAACATTATTGCTCTGTTTTCCAAAACGAAAGGTGACTTCATTCTGGTTGGAGATTTAATGCGAAGCATGCTTGTTTTACAATACAAGACGATGGAAGGAAGTTTTGAAGAAATATCTCGTGATTATAGCCCAAATTGGATGACTGCTGTGGAAATTTTAGATGATGAAGTTTTTCTCGGAGCGGAAAACTCGAGTAATATATTTGTTTGTCAGAAGGATAGTGCGGCTACTACAGATGAAGAAAGATTACAAATGCAACTCGTTGGACAAATTTATATTGGTGATATGATCAACGTGCTCCGACATGGCTCTTTGGTGATGCAGAACTTGGGTGAAACATCAACACGCACTTCTGGATGTGTACTTTTTGGAACTGTCGGTGGCGCAATTGGTCTGGTAACTCAAATTCCTCCCGACTTTTACGACTTTTTATTGGAGTTACAAAATAAGCTCTCAGTTGTTATAAAGTCGGTTGGTAAAATTGATCATTCATTCTGGCGGTCATTTCATACTGACATAAAGACCGAGCCGTGTGAAGGGTTCATTGATGGTGATTTAATTGAAAGTTTCTTGGATTTGTCGCCGAGTAAAATGAAGGAAGTTGCTGCTGGGTTACAGGTAATTTAGAAATTTATTAAGATGTTATTGAATTCAATTGGTGGCATGTATTCAATTGTTGCAGATTATGAATGAAAACAATATACTCCAAGAATGTACAGTTGCGGACTTGGTTAAGATAGTTGAGGATCTGACGCGTATTCATTAAAATAACAAATTGAATGAGTGATTGATGGTTTATATATTATGCAACAGTACAGTACTCTAATGTTAATACATGTGTACATTTTCTTTTGCCTATTAGGTTTAAAATTGTATTTACTATTAGTTGCTTTGACTGCTTAATATACATGTTTAACAACAAATATTCTTTCTAAGGATAAATACGACTCTGTAAGTAACCTTGGTCCTTATTCATCCTTTACGATACACTCAGAGAGCAATAAAGGCATCGTGGTCGCAGTAGTTCTATGGGCGTATATGTCGTGACTACCAAGTAAGTACCTTACTCAAACGGAGCGGTTAAGTAAATGTTTACTGTTCACAGCTATGTAATCACTAGATTCGCTGTAAGAGTAGAGCCCAGTAGAGTC
The DNA here is from genome assembly GCA_027574925.1 of Ecitoglossa quadriceps. NCBI lineage: Eukaryota > Metazoa > Arthropoda > Insecta > Coleoptera > Staphylinidae > Ecitoglossa > Ecitoglossa quadriceps. The sequence continues at coordinate 44,759 of JAODGC010042660.1, read as the reverse complement.
AATAGTGATTTATTAACCTAGTCCAGCTAGTCCAGTTTAGTAGTTAGGAGGGCTACGAGTAGCAAGAATCGTTAAGGCAATAATAGTTCGACAAGATGGCAACCACTCGTGAAAAAATTCAAATAATCAAGGATCATATCAGAGGGTACGCTGATTTTCCAACAAAAAATGTGTTATTCAGGTAATGTACAACCAATACCTTATCACTTATGAAACCGTCGTCAATTAATGATGGACAACTGATAATAGATTCCGATTTCCGATTCATTGCAATTTAGTACAGATTTGATCATTATCATGACTAAAACAATTATTTTGTTGAATCTGTTGACCTTGATTGTTTTGTTTTCATACATATATGTGTTTTATAATGTAGTTATGGAAAGTAGAAGTGTTGCTAAAGAGTGATGCTTTGCAGAGACATATTCTCAGTATTAAAGGAGCCATCAGTGTTTGAACTTTTAAGAGATATATTATTGGAACACACTGCCACATTGGACTTTGATTGTGTTGTGGGCTTAGACAGCAGAGGATTCCTTTTTGGGCCAGTCATTGCCTTGCAGCAAAAGAAGCCTTTTGTTCCAATAAGAAAAAAAGGAAAACTCCCAGGGGAATTAAGGAGTGTTTCATACAAGCTGGAGTATGGAGAGGTATGAGTCATCAATAAAACGTTTTAATTTATCTATATAAAGAATTGATTCTAGGATGTGTTTGAGATTCAAGCAGATGCAGTAAAATCAGGGGACCGCGTGCTAATTATAGATGATCTACTGGCGACAGGCGGTAGCCTCTGTGCATCGTGTCAGTTGATTAAATCAGTTGGAGGAGATATTGTTGAATGCCTTGTTATAATGGAGCTGCTGGATCTCAAAGGTCGCGATAAATTATCGTCTGAAGTACATTCCTTTATCCAATATTGAACTGTTAAAAGTAAACATTTTGATGTCTTACACACTATTAAACCCAATCTATCCTATAACATGTTCCCTCCCGTTATTGCAACATGTTTAGAGGTTTATCGGGTTTAACGTAGATAATGCAGGTAGTTGTAATCGGATAGAATTTTTTGGCCTTAGGCGCACCGCAAAGAAAACAGCATTAAACAATTATAGGTGTGAGTTTATTATATAACTTTCATAACAGGACGAGGAGAAGGGTTTTGTTTTACTCTAAATTCGTTTACATTGTTTCCGAATCCGAACATAACCGTACAATTCATAATAAAATACACAACTTATAGCAACTGTTTCTTACATTATGCCTAACTAAAAACATTTAACATACCGTCAGAAACCTCAAATTTTCAAACGTATTCACTTACTATTTTGTTCGGATTCTTTCGTTTTAAAAATACATATTAATAGTTGTGTTGTATTATAGCAAAATGATTAATCTATCCATTGTCACCTTCATTGGTATTAATTAATTAATCAATCCATCCATTTGCATAGTTTCAAGCACACCGTAATATAGAATTTCCTTGTTTTCCTCTGCCTCTCTACTACTTAAATTGTCTATCAATAGATCGTTAGTAAATGGCCTGGCTAGCTGGTAGAACAAGCCACAACTGTTTAAATCTAAACTTAAACTTGGATGTCCGTATGTTACCCGCTTATAACACTGTATTAATGTAGTACCCTTATTTATAATTGTAGCTGATTTTACAAATGTTGCCAGCAAGTAATGGAAGCCACGATTTTTTTATTATTCGTCATTATAAGTGAGATATTGAATCCTTGGCCATATAGGTAAGGATGTGTAAGGAAGTGTATTACACTTGTTTGGATTCCTCTGAGGTCATTTATCAACTGCGCTAATATTAGTCTGATTTATATGCCATTGTGGAGTAATCACTTATAATCGTACATCTTATTGTTATATTTCTTAGCCATCAAGTCATCGTTTTTCAAACTGTACATAATCATTTGCATAATAACTATTTATATTAAATACGGAAACTGTATTTGTTTTAAAATGCTAACTTTAAGTTTCTAGCATTACAAGGCATAAGATAGGAGGGTTTACAAAGGATATTTGCGAATTACAATGGCTGGCATTTCTATAGATTCATAAGTTAAATAAAATTGTACATATTTCATTTTTGATAAATAATATATCATTCTTAATGGTAATAATGTTCAATATAATACAATCATGTGCATTGAACTATGTGCGTTAAAATTAATGTATATAGAACTATCTATACATTTTGCGTGATAATGGTGCTTTTTACAATAAATTACCTGTTAATAAATATTTTAACCAAGTAAAGGGTACTTCGCTAGTGCTACATTTGAAATTATTATACGTAGCTTCAGAAAAAAACAACAGTTCAATGCTCTTCTTCTATTGCATGGAAAAGAAGAATCTTTGATTAAACCGACTGATTGAAGGTAAGAAAAATGAGTAATCATTCATTTTAAAAACCGAAGTAATACTTCGATGCACTTAAAATTTATTCTGCGGCAGTGTAGTTTATGCAAGAAGAGAATAACATTTTGCCTAAGTAAATTATATGAATGTAAATGAAACATATGTAACAAATTATTCAGTCTTTCAAAATATGTACAATCGTATATGTGTCCATATATTTCATAGATATATACTTTCATGTTTGTGTCCACTGTTCATCATGTTATTTCCTAGTATTGCTATAATATAATACTATTATATTGTGCATGGCACATTATCTCCAATCCATCAACAATTATTAATAATATCCCAACATGTTGATATTTGAATTTATTTACATTGTCGCAACCGATGCCCGCTTAATTTATACGCTTGATTACACTTACAGTACGATGAATATGGTTTCCTGCTCTCGCCGAATATCATTTCCTACATTGTCCTATACGTTGTCACATTTTCGATTCAATTGACCGTACACGACACGCAGCACTGTTGCTGATATCGGTGCAGACGGCACATGCTCATAGCCTTGACGTTGGGGCAAAATATTGAATGGTCCTTGCATTCCTGCTCTGAAACAATTACATTGGCTCGCATCAAATAAATATGCGCACAATCACCCTTGTAAATTCGGTGACAAGAACGACTGAGGGATAAGCGGGCTGGGAATTTAATTATTAAACTCACTTAGTGTGGCGCATGGAGGTCCTTTGCATGTTTTCATGACAGCGGGTCGAGGCTCATCCTTGCAGGCAGATCCCGCCGATTTCTTGGTTCCATTCCAGACACATTGCAAAATTCTGTACTTGACTCCTTGTGAGTCACATGCGGTCGAGCATTTCGACCAGGGCCCTGCACGCCACTTGCCAACGCACTTCTGCGTAATACACTCTTGACGATTATTGGGTCGGTCTCTATGATCACACTTTTCGTTGGCTAGCGTTACGTTACCTGGAAGGATGCACTGGACGTCGCGGCGTTGAAGTGCTATTGGAAAACGGTTGCAAGTCAATACAACTATACATGTTGTGTATGTGCCCAGCAATGGGCACAATCATTTTGGTACCTTTGTTGAACGCGAAACACTTGGACTCTTCGCATGTACTCCATTCGGACGTTATCCATTTGGGACAATCAGTCATTCCGCATTTTCGTATGGTATCGGGAGCTTCTAAGCCTGCGTCCTCACACAAATTATTTTCTACGCCTTGGCTCTTGTTGTGCAACTTGACCATGCAATGGATAGCCCGCATCTGAAATCCATTTCCGCCGCACGTTTCGGAGCACTTGGTCCACTCGGTAATAGCCCATTCGAATTTCAAATGTTCAGGAAGTCCCTTGCCTAGTACCACTACAGATCCATCCTCATCATCATGTATGATTTGGCTGTCGCGCTGGGTTTGCTCAATTCGCAACCGGTCTTCATCGGGAAATGTGGCCACCATTCGGTGACCCCGAGAGTTGGCAAACGTCTGGAAAGGCCACAATTGCTATGTTTCTCATTAATTAGGAAATTGCTTGCAGCGAATTAAAATAGTGGTTTTATAAAACTCGTAGAGTGTTTGGAAAATCAAGCAAAAAAGTGTTTACCTAAGTGTTTATTTATCGGTGGAGTACGGAGAGTGCAAGTAATGTAAATCAATGATTGATTAGTGTTATCTGCGTGGGTATTATCAAGTGTTAAATAAGGACTCGAAACCTCACCTGTAAATTAGCAATTAATTTTTGGAAGTGTGGCAACATCCTGTTGCCGGATGAAGCCACCACAGGGATATTCTCCGACGCACTTGCCGGAAGGTGTGAAGGCACCAACTTGTTATTGTTAAATTTACAAATCCAAAGAAGGCAGCAGTAAAGACACACAATGTGGTTAATTTGCAAGACGACAATATGATGGAGGTGTTATGAAAGAAAACGTTCAACTACTCACATTTACACAATTTAGTACACATAATCACGTAACTGTTACGTACATTCTACTAATAAATCAAATCACAATACACAGTTAAAACCAACAAGTATTACTAATTATTGCGTTTCCGCGTACGAGTTGGTCGCGTTCGCTTACGACTAACCTGATCGTCTGCCCTTGCAGTCGTGGTTTGCAGTTGCCAAGCATTTAAGCTGTTAGAATCAGTTTTTCCCGGTCTTGCCGTAGTCCGAAGATTCTTTTTCGGTTGTTTCTTTGGCATATCTGGTCTACGCTCATGACTATGATCATCAAATATCGGATTCAGCTCGTCTCTATCGTGATGCTTATCTGCTATTTCAAAATCGACCCTGTCCCTTCCACGATCCCTGTCTCTCGAATAACCACTGGTTTGCCTCTGAATCTCTTCAGAGTTGATGAACTCGCCGGGCTTAGGTCTGACGTTAAGTGTTAAGTCAGCGGAGGAGCGTCCTGCAACGCAAGTGTAAACACCGCTATCTCTGTAAGTTAGATTCTGAACTCGCAGGGCTCCCTTCTTGGATGTTTTGTATTTCTTTGTCTTTGGGAGGTAATTGTGGTCCTTGGCCCACTGTATGCGGGTGCGATTAAACCGTTTCACAGGACATTTTATTTTGATGATAGTTCCGTGAAAGACCGTTGCCGCTCCACCGATTTTTAACGAAATTTTCTTTTTCTTTGGGTCATGTTGTATGAACGTACTGTTGGAAGTTTCTATCACCGGTTTGTCGGTATCTAAAGCGCAACTTTTCGTATTGCACGGTTTACGATCAGACGGTTTTGGCATCAGGCACATCGTCGCCGGTCTATCGACGGTATGATTCTGTGCCATGACCTGTTTGCATTCCACTTTGCGCATCTTCTCACCGCCGCCGCATATCTTACTGCATTTAGACCATTCCGAGAAGCGCCACCGCACCGGACAATCTAGTACGTTGCAATATTGGCGATCCGGCGGAGGCGGTTGGGGGCACATGTTGTTTGGCACAACGACCGTATTCCCGCCACCTTGCGTTACCTCGTGAATGCAATTCACCTCGCGCGTCTGTATGCCAATTCCACATGATTGCGTGCATGGCTGGAAATCTGAATAGTTCCAGCGTGGTGGGCACGGATGATCGTTGCACGTTCTAATTAGGATCTCCGGCTTCAATTCTCGCGGGCAAAGGTACGGCGAGGTAACCTTTTGGGTGTCGTCTCGAACACAATTCACGATTAACTCCTGAACGCCGCCCAGGCACGTCGCACTGCAATGAGTGTATCCCTGTTCCTGCCAGGAGTAAGTTTTCCCCGGCGTGCCTGGCGCCACTTTTATCACCGAATCATGACGATACGGATCATCCTTGATGTCAATGCGCTCGGAGCTGGAGCTACACGGCTCCATAAAGCATTTCTCCATCTCGACGGGCTTGGGACCACTGCACTGGCGATCCGGAAGTTTCGCTATCGTTCTTGAAAACTCCAAAAATATCTTGCAGTGCACTTCTCGCTTGCGAACGCCTTCTCCGCAAGAAACGCTGCATGGTCCCCATTCGTCTGGTATAAATCTGAAAGCACAAGCAGCCAGTCAGCGAAGTGCAAATAAGTGCCTTGGGATTGCACGCCGGCTTCGTATATATTTATTTAGAAAAAATATCCTTAAATGCCAACGGACTTTACTTACACCAAAGCAATTTTGAGCAATTCAATTCTATTCCCAAACAATATGAAAAGGTATAGAGATTTTGGTAATATATGTACAAAGAGTGCATTTACACCTAATTATAATGTGCACATGAAACAATAATAAATTGAACATTTCAAACAACGTAAATAGTATTTACAAGTTTACGGAGTTTGAATTTACTCACTTCAAATACATTGCATTTCAAACGCACTAAGAATTCAAACCCTAACAAAAAAACGCTTCCTTCCACTAGCAGGATGATAGGTGACAACGATCTAGGGTAATCCAGTCGCGTACCCATATACAATTTCGTATTCTCCTTGTACATTTCGGATTGACGTGTTTAGTGCAGCAGAGGCGCACAGCAATTCCTCAGTGAATGATTCATGAAAGCAGTGCAAACGCAATTTATCCCCCTCTGCTAGTACATGTAGCAAATTCACCATCCCACGTTTGTTGTCACGCAAATGCTTTCAATGCGTAGTTATGAAAAATTTACTTTTACGGCATAAGTCGCAAAACATGTTATTGCTAGGATTTGTAATTCAATGCGGTACAACTACCACCGGTACTGCCATTAGGACTGACTTTCGAATCTCGAAATTAATCCCTTTCTCGATTGACGCTATAGGAGAAAAGATGGATTGACTTGTGTATGATTAATAGCAGTCTATCAACACGATGTGTGCTAATGCATACGATGGGATTGGTGCTATCTCATCATTAACCAAAATGCCTGACTCGCTAAGGCAGACAAATTAACATATCGTATATTAAAGCGCATTCATTTCATATTTCAATTGTAGCACTTTACAAATTCAACTTGGAAATGTCACCGATTTTTTGCTTAAATAATTTCTTGCTTAATACCCAAGGAGTATTGGAGAGATCAAAGCAAATCACAAATTTTGAATTGATTTTGAATTTGTAAATGGAGTGGTTGGAAAATTTAATGCTATTCCATAAATTGATAATTAATAAAACATCTGGTCTGGTCTGGTCTGGTCTGGTCTAGTAACAAACTGTTTGTTTATTGGGCTATAATAAATTTTCCGACTACTCACATTGAGCCAACATACAACCAGCAGGTTGCGGTGAATCAAACACGTGAAAGTACATATAATAAGGGTGCAGTTGTGAAGAAAATCTTAGAAAGTCTGTCTTGTAATAATTATATTAAGGTATGTTTGTGAGAGATAATAAGTAGCATGTAAATATAGTTGTTTTATATTTTTGTACCTCACGTATACCCAACCGCAGGCAAAGAACACTTTGAAACTGCTGAAAATACAAGGGATACAGAACTACATTTAGGCAGACACAAAAATCCAATGATTTCATGACAAACAATGTCGAACTGAATCAATAAATAATTTTGTGATGTTGTTAAACAAATCAGAACTGTTCAAATGTCTCAACAAAAATGACGACTCAAGGCTAATTGAAGAGCTGGTGTATGTATGAGATTTGTGTAATGGTTGTGAAATGAAAGTATATCGTGATTAAACCAAGCCCACACAGAAATACGACGCATACAAATGTGATAATTCTCTAATGGTGAGTTTGTGCCTAATTATCATTAATGGGCTTGAACGTGACTTACGTGCTTTCCGATGGTACTGTTTGCTCCCCGACGAGACGCTCGGCATGAGCTGGGGCTGGTGGAGGGTACGGTTGTATTAGTGGTTGGGTATGATATAATCCCGGAAGCAGTTCGTCGCTATTGGAATGCTCGTCGATTAGGTGGAAAGGACATTGCATTCCAGTCGAACAAGGTTTAGTGGCTGTCGGCTTGAGACGCTCGGGACACAATGTGCTTGTCTTATCCGTATGATCGCGACACTCGACAACGCGCACTTGGACGCCTTCGCCACAAGATACTGAGCACTGAAACAAAGTTATCAGTTACGGCTTCGTCTACCAGATTAGCCAGTACGCGGTGGATTAAACGAATTGCTGGCAACTTACGCCGGACCATTGGGACGCATGCCACTTTGGACATTCCATCAGATTGCAGGATTCCTGCGAGTGCGGCTTGCGAGTTGTGCACTTGGCCTCGTGTATCTACGCGTAATCATTGAAAAGAGAAAAGGGTGGATTAGCGTAAATTAACAATTACCTCCCGAGGGAGGGCAACCATTGAAGAAAATGTGCCTGTTTCTCTAACTGAGCAAAGTCAGGTTTAAATGTGTACGCTGCATAATGATGGAGCGTGCACAACACGCCGGCTGTCTGCGAAGGAAGTGAATAATTCAAAGTAGCAATCAAGTCGAAACGTACAACTCTCCGTCGAGGTGAATTTTTCATTCCGCGCCTTACACGGAGCGAACACGGAAAGTCAGTCTGCCCGCACCACATCAACAATAAGTGAGGAGTTTGCAATGCAAACTCGCTTAAACGGCATTTCCCCAAGTTTACATTCTTTACGTTTTCATAGAGAGATTTAGGGATTTGCAAATTGAAAAAGCAAACGCAGCTACTTATTTTTCGTTTCGTCGCCTTCGTCGACCATACTCATGTGGTTTGTATTTCTGACTTCTTACAAATGGCTGAACGACGCACTCAAGCAAATGAATATTTAGAGAAAGTTTCATCGAGAAATTCTAGGAAGTATGCATAGAATAGATGAAGGAGGGTGGAGAGGGGGGGGAAGACTTTGAAACTAGTACCTGAGCGTTTAGTTCACGTAGTTCAGACACCAGTAATGAGACTTCAGGGAGTCAGCACTGAACCCGAAATCGTTAAAGCGAGTTAAAATTGGTATTGCCGCTTGCGGGTTTTGTTCCTTGAAGAAATGATATTTAAGAGCAGCGCCAGGAACCAGTTGGAGCAAGACCCGGAAAACCTGGTTTAACCGCAAATGACACTGTGTAATTTCTTTTTACGAGACAAAGCACAAAAAGAAAGTATGAAAAAGTGCGAAAACATGGTGAATAGCCCGAGCCTCTAGACTGCTACTATGTTCCACTTTTATTCGCGCAAAAGGCCCACACAAGGGTACGCATATATAGGTGGAAGGTAAAATAAACGGCGCTCATGTCGTAAGTGCACTCGCTTTCCACTAGAACCGTTTCAAACGTCTTCTACATACCACGGGCATGGTTTTATTGTGAATGCTTGCACGCAAGTAATGCCGGTACCAAATTGAAACAATCATCTAGAGAAGTGAAGGGGCAATGAGGAATGAAATTCACCAGCGACTAATTTTCGTATTTCATGTCTCGGGCATATTGCCGTGTGGAAAAGCGTCATTTTCTATTCGGAGCTTCAATGGCGGAAAGTCTAAATAATGAAGAAGTTTCGTGTCTAGTGCACTACGTCAACCGTAGAGAACAATCAATGTAGGAATATTTGCACGTCCTTGTGCAGCGTGTCTGCACGTGTGAAGAAAGTGGGAACGTGTGATTGATCTCCATGTGAACTCACTCGAATCTTGGTGTTGTTGGCCTCCTCCACGCAGTGAACCTGTCGAATTCGCGATCCGACGCCGCAAGTGACAGAACACGGTCCCCATTCCATCACGTGCCACCTGCAAACGAGATGAAAAAGTATTATTTGCATGCGAAATTCACGTCATACATAATTTCAAAAGCATTTTTCTATCTTTGACACGCTTGCTTGTATCTATCTATCTCAGCACCCTTGCCATATATGTCAGTCTCAAATCTTCCGAAGCGTATCTGCAGCTACACTATTCTCCACTACGTGCCACCGTATATCTCCCTTCTCTGACAAATTCCTGTTCCGTGTTAGAAATGTTGAGTTCTTAATGTAATGATTGCTGGCGGTGTCTAGAAAGTTTTCCGAAGAGTTTGTCGGTGCTCGGAGACCCGAAGCGATGTACTATCCTTAATGCAGTGCACGTATATTTTTACAAATAAATATTTTACAATCACTTCCATTTTATATGTATGCGCATCGACAATGAGAAAAAGCAATATCTCTTACTTTGGCGGACAACTATGAGTGTTGCAAGATACCAAACTCGCATCCGGTTTCTGCATCAAATTACAAAGTCGCTCCTCCACTTCTTCTCCGGAAACTCGATTCAAACACACAGACCTTGACATCTTATACCCTAAACACAATAAGAATCAATATAAAAAACGCTAGTAAAAACAAATTTTCCACACATTTACCTCCGCCACAGGTTGCTGAACAAAACGATAGTGTTGCTAACGACCAGTGGTAAAGTGGTCTCTTGCAGGAACTCCCATCGCCTCCACAAATCCCACATGCGTCTATTTGTTTCTCGGATCCAATGCGGAGATCACAACCAACTCGCTGTAACATTTTAAATGCGTAACTTAACAATTATTGGGAGCATTTGAAATTCTACTACGTTCTCTAGATTGGTAATAGTGGTGCAATGCTTTGCACTGGTTCTATACATACAGCTTGAAGGAAGTAGACAGGAAAGAAGGAAGGCGGTGTCTGGGAATTTATTGTCCGCACGAGAAGAATGTCGCTGGATAAATAAAAGGCAAAAATGCGAAAAAACGATATCTAAGCCAAAGTGCGCGGTTGCCAAGTAATGTGGGACGACACAAAAAGTGTAGAATAAGCATTGCAAAGAGTGGAGGACACTTTCAATTTATCCGCACGCCAGTGCCTGTCTCAAGTGTCACTAGAGGATCGTGGCTTCGTGGAAGATATCAAGCTGTAGTGCACTATATCATTTCCTGCTTAAAACTGATTAGAATTGAAAAAGTCCGCGATGTTAATAAATGGGACTAGGGTAGTTGGAAAGTAATCAAAGAACAACTCCTCCTGCGCGTATTTTACTTTCGCTCTCGTTTTATAAGATGCAGTCAAACGACAGTAATATGTAGTGTTAGGAATTTCCGCGTTTGACGTTTCTTATATCCCGTAGTCGTTATCGCGGCAATTTTATGGCAACCGAGAATGCAAGGAAGGAGAACTTTCTTAATGCCGCTACCAACAAGGTAGCAGCAACAGCGTAGCTTTCTTGAAAATTATTAAAATATGTAAAGCTCGTTTTGCCCTGCAATATAGCTGAGGCACAAACATCACCATCAGTAAAAGAGCTTGTGGTAGTGGAACGACGTCGCTACAACATTCTTAAGTGTTGTGTATTTTCCTTACATCAAAAACCGAAATTGACTTTATGTTTGCCGAGGAATTCTTCTACATTTTCTGCAATATATTATGGCACCGTGTACGTTTCGTTTCTCCGCTATCCCATTTTCCGTCCACTTAACGTGACTGCAGCGGGATTCTCATGCATCCCCTACATGTCATTGCCACTCCTTTCCTCTGCGGAAACACTAGAGTAGCAAAACAGCGTCATTGTCCTCTAACAGTGGTGCAAGTAAACATTGTATGCGCAGGAGATGGAGTAAAGGTAATGGTAGACAAGAGTAGTCCGACTGATAAGAGGTGGGTAGGTGATTGAGGTTTGAAATTTGATTGATTCACCTGGCACTTTCCATTGATGCACATATCCAAACTACCTGGACGACATCTGGTGCCGTCGTGAACCTTGTCTGACAAGCGAGCTACCACCAGCATTGAGCTATCCTCGTTGGGATAATCCGCATCGGCGACAGCTTTGCCACGACATGTCAACGCACAAGGCGCAACGTCGTCGTAATGTGGTATCCAGTTATAATGTATGCCTTCGTATGGTTGGGCATTGAAGCCAGCACATTGCACCTCCCGAAATTCATGCACTTCAGGACACGGCTATAAGTAAATACGACCATTAATTATTCAAGGTTCTTAAAATTCGATTAATAACTCAATTGTTTTTAGTGTACAACAAAAATAGCAAAATAGTATGCTAGTGTATTGTGGGTGTGTGTAACAATATTATCCTTTGATAAAAAGTAAGTCACCTGCATATTGCAGATTTTGTGCCTCAAGCGGTCTCCGTGACACTTGGCAAGTTGGCACCTACGTAATTGATGTGAAACACCACCATCACAGGACCTAGAACAGGGTGACCATTCTGACCATGCCGTCCATCCATTTGCCCGTATATCAATATCCTGCAGCTGTGACGATAACTCCTGGAACAACAAAAAGTAGTACTCGATTATTCTAGCAAAAGTAACTCGTGAGTAAGACATTATTGGAATTCACAATGTATGAACGACACCCGTCACTTAGTCCCGCCAACGAAAATAAACGTTATAATTTTCCTTTATACTTTGCTCCAATATCCTACACATCCCACATCCCACATCCTCTAACACCGATCAATGTCATCAAAGTGTCTCTATTTAAACTTGTTCCTGGAAACTTCCATAATCCATTGAGTCGTCTGCTGTATCACCACCCATCGAATATATAGAAAACTAAGTAATTTCAAAACTGTCATGCCTTGACTATTATTCTTCCACAACTTTTATTATTAATGCATTTTCCAACGTCTCCTCAATCTTCCGATAATATCGAAAGACGAGTGTGGCCATACAGCAACACAGTGATGTTGTATTAGCCGGATCCACATCTACCAAGATCCCTTTAACATTTGCACTGCGATCCATGGCATATGTGTGCAATTATTTCTCATCAAGATAAAAAGAACTAATAAGAAGGAATAATCTGAGCATCATTCAGCATCAGTTTTGGTACAAGCGTTAACATTATGTGTGCGATCTTGTCGGCCACCCACCGTTTTCATCCTTCACGTAGAAAAGTCATTAATCAAATAATTCGTAGAAACTTACAAGGATATAATCATTCTGTTGAACAGAACATATTACAACACCTTTAACGCACTAGAAATCAACATGTGTGCTTTGGGACAGAAACATTTCTCTAAATGTTTCATTAATTTTCATCGCACTCACATAATTAATATATTAAGATTTCAAGTAAATGCAAATAGAATTAATATTAATTGAAGGGACATTTAAAATAGCAAACCTAGGCATAACTTTTCAAGTATTTCTAATAAACCCAAGAATCATTCGTGTCAACAAATTAATAAACTAACTATTCGACTATAAAATATATGCACAGCCCTCATAAATCTTCAATTGTTTACCAATTAAAGCAAATTTTCCAACGTGTCTGTAACAAAATTTCAAAAAAAAACAAATGAAAATGTAGTCTATCTTTTCTTCTATTCACTATCTCTATATTTCTCACTCCTACAACCTCTTTCTCTTGTTACACTCACTCACTCCTCTCCATGCGCTTTCTTAACCCCTTCACACTCTCTCTCTCCCGCGACCGCACACTCTTGCCCCACGGCTCTCACTGCCGCTGTTTCTTGTTCACACTGCCAGTCTCGGCATTCCGCACGCTCTTTCTTTATTATTAGACAAACTAACCATAACAAACATAAACTAAACATAAGATAGATATAAAATCGTCTACAAAAAGAATTCGTAGTCCTTCTAATTAAATCTTTCCCATTTTCCAATGTTAAATTGAATGAAACATTTTTAAAAGCTGTCTAATTTTACAATTAATTTTGATCTAATTACTAAACATGCAATAATAGAGACACTGTGTGGTCATCAAACAATATACTAAACACCTGTATTTATCGCATCATTTTCCCACAATCATACCTGTATTGTAAATCACATATTATTTCAAACAATTAAATATTGTGCTAGATTGGTTCGTCAATACAGGTTTTAGCTTTAATCCATTAGAGAGTTAAAAAATAAAACGGTAATTTGAAATTTGCAAAAGTTTTTCAGACTCTACTCCGCATCAACAATGCATTATTCATGTATAAAGTGCGTTAAGAACGAGCGACGACAGAGGAATGTTAAGTAAGGAGAAAAAGCAAATGGTTGGAAGAAGGAAATACTCTCCCGACTTTCGGTGCGGACGTCGAAAGATTGTCTCGGACCCGGCTTTCCAAGAGGAAGAGCAGTAGCAATGTCAGGGCAGTGTGCGTTGAAATGCAGAACGCAGGATTCAAAAGGAAAACTCAAAAGGATGCTGAAGCATGGCTTTGGAAGAGGATCGCTTGTGATTTTGTTATTTCAGCTTTCCGGCTTTACTCCCGTTTACATTCAAATCTATGAAATTATGCCACAATTACACATAAACTTGCTCGTTATACCTTTCTAAGTGCTCTTAACTACCTACATTGTAATATACCGTGGTAAAAATAATATTCGCCTTCCTCCATTGCAACATACAACGTCTTTTCAAACTTCCTAAGATTGTGGATATGGAAAACACTGCAAATTGCAGATAACATTAAGAGAAACACACACATGATGCCAATAATAACTGCTTAATTTAGAGTAATAAATATTCATTTACTTGATAAGAGATACTCCTCTCAGTAAATCTGAGCTCAACTCATCCTTAATTTTTCCTTCTAAAACAAACCGTGCTTAAATCTTTTCTTGCTAGTGGAAGGCAAGAATAAAGTGTAAAGAAGGCACACCACAAACGATGCTTTAATTCCATCGCATTATTTATTTACATTGTCCTCACTCAACTAGCACAAAGGTCAAACGTAAATTGAGCTTCCCTTTGCGTTTTTCTTCCTCACTGAACACTCGTACCAACCACCACAGTGTACCAACTCCCACCCAATCCAACTAAATATAGCATCAACTCGTTACTAATTCAAAATCTACGGAATCTGTTCAAATCGATTTCCTGCTGCTATCCAGATATGTATTTTTGATGCCCTCTTCCATGAGAATACATTTATTAATGGATGATTCCACATCAATCGTGTTGAGGGCAGCCGCTTTCATATGAAAAAGTAAACCACTGTTAAAATTAATTAAATTACCAGTCCCAATAATAATCATTAATTTGGGTGGAATAAATTTGTTTATGAGCCACCTTGTTCAAACTGTAGTCTAATTAATTAATCAACGCGTTAATTAATTTTGCATATGGAAATTGTGATTTCAAGGGAATATTGAGGTAGATGAGAGATGGATTTTAGCACATTAAGTGCAAGAATTTTCATTACTTTTGTGTGCTTTTGGTTTGCGCTTGAGGAAATCATTTTTAATGCATTGCTATCAACAGTCTGGGTTTTTCAGTGAAGCGTTACATTAATATTTCATGCATTTTAGTAGATATGTAATATATTTGTTCGGTAGCTATAAGCAAATGCGGATCTAGGGGTTCCATTCTAAAAACAATGCAAATTGAAGTTTCATGCAAATCAGCCCCAATGACAATCCATCCTGCGGGCAGCAATCCGACCGCGAATATCTGAATCGGCATGGATTATTATACTTCCACACGATGACAATGGATCGGTTGTTCGCCTAAGATTTATAAGAGTCACAAGATGGAATGGATGGCATAAGATCATCATGAGAATATATTACAACTTTGGATTGCATTTATCAAAATTTTTATTGTTCAACTTTGCGAATTTACATGGAGGATTTTATTTCCTTCAATATAAGTACAATGCACTTATGAATTTATGAGTTATATAAACCAGAAAACATTGGTTCACATTAAAAAGGGGTAATGTGTCCCTTTTTTCCTATTGAAATTTCCAATAATCATTGTCATATATTGCCAGTTTGAATTTTAAACGCTTATATTAAAATGGGCTGCAATTAATTATTTTCGTCGAAGCTATTCGTAAAAAGTTTTGAAAATTTTATGTTCGACACGCTGACTCAATTTGTATAGATACAACTATTTAGGTTAGCTTGACTTTTCTTAACTTTCCTTGCTGTCACAACGTCGAAAAAAGCCGATGTTAATGCTATGACATATAAGTGGCGCTAGCGACGCATCTCACTGTACTTTTTATATTTTATATTTAAATATTTTGTATGCTACATTAGCTCTGAGTTTAGTGTTTCTATTCATAATTCACATTAAAATGGTTGTTAATAATGAATATAATCCTTTATAAATATTTTAAACGTTGTGGTAGACTGAGGAATTTTTAGTTCACAGTTGTGCCGCTTTTATTTTCAAAAACATCGTGTAACTTCGTTATTACCAGATTTTACCAACATATAAAAATTAAAAAAACCGAAAAAGGCGAGGTGTATCAATTCAACTCCTTCATATTGTGGGATAATAGATTACGTTTAATTTTCGACATTTTGTATTGTAAAATGAGAATAAAACCTAATTTACCACCTCTCAAAAAATGCTTCCATGCAACGAGAACAAATTTATTAGAAATAATAAAAAGTTGTGGAGCCTGAATGTAGAAAAATTTTATAATCTAATAAAAGTCGAGTCGAAATTTTCCCAGCGGTATTTTGTTCGGCTAGCTGGGAACTTGGGGAACATAACGAATTTTCCTCCAGCTTTGAATTTTTAATCTGCACACGCTCGTTTTATCTGTCACGAGCAATAGTGGCAAGTTTGAAGCAAAGAAATTCATTATTCGCTAAAAATTATCATTCATAATGAGATAAATAGAGAGTATATTTGCAAATCATTGTATTAAGTTTGCTTATTGAACTAAACCATCCCTAAGAAACATTAATTCAACAGAACAGAACTTTTGTTGGGTATACTTGGCCAATAGTCGACTTGAAATCATTTGCAGCATTTGCAAACTTCGACTCTACAATTGTTAGCAGATGATTTTCAAATGCACGGCGCGATTGAAAAGTTAAGAACAATAGAACAATATGGGAAGTTTATTATAAACTCACTTGGTCTGAATCGTCTTCGCCATTGATGGCGTTTTCCTCCAACGAAGTCGTGTTGCCCTCATCTTGTGCGGCAATGCGTTCAAACACCTGGAAGAAGAAAGGAAAGAAAGCGGTGAATTTGTCGTCGCCTCTGCTTGTTGCAGGTTGTGATGTTGTTATGCTTGAAAACGAATGGGTTAGAGAAGGCTGCTCGTTGGATGCGCGCTAGAGGAAACTCCTTGAGCTTTTATACAAGGATCAGGATAAATAAAAACCCCTTGGAGTAATAAAAATGTTCGAGTGGTAAATCTCATTTTCCTGCCCCTTCGAGTTCTCATTGTTGTTTATTGAATTACGCTCTGCCTGCGTGGAGCTGCTTTCCTTTCGCATCTGACTGGGATGCAACTCTACCTCGGTGATAACAGAAAATTGCTAACAACTGGCAATTTTCAACGTCGACAGTAACTCAATCAATTACTTATCACTTAAATATTAGACATTCTGATGGAATTACAGTTAAATAAAATCGTACAATCAAAGCAGTCAAACAAACACGCTGATTTTAAAGAAGCATAGGGCAGGAATAAAAAGTGATCCAGAACAAAACCTAGAATGTTAATCCTCTAGGGATGACACAATTCTACCAATACCCACTTACGTATCCCAATATGTCAGGATGTTTTTATAAGAAACATACTTCTACTTTATCAGCTGTCAAAACCAGGCGCAATTTATTCAAGATAGATAATTGAGTTATGGGTTAACAACGATCAAGACCTTGATTGAATTTTATGGTAAAGGCATTAACCACAGAGATAATTTGAGGGCGCTTGTTGAAAGTGGATCTTTTAACCAGCTGTCATTCAAAACTAAACACAGGATGCGATTAGTATAGGTTATACTGAAATGATATCAAAAGACTAGCCACATCAACAGCTAGGATTTCTGCATTATACAATGGCATCCACAGAAAGTATGTCCAACAATTTGGATGAGTCAGCACTCAGGCTTGTTTCAAGCAGTTTCCTCGTTTAACCCTCGTTAGCGTGTACCCTGGACTTGACACTATGGCCAACAGCAGTGATATTGATAAGTGGCTACCATGACGTTGGAACAGAAACATTTTCATGTGCCATGTTTTCTTGTCAGCGCAAATCACAACAAGTATGAATCTAATATTTCCAATGACTATCGGTGCATATGAAATTTGTAGGTTGTTTTGCTGAGCAAAGGCATTTTACTTCCTTCCACGCAATTTGAAGACAAATGTGGTTAACCTCCTTCCGAATATCCATTGTCATAAATTAAAAGACGCCTGTGCAATTCCCCAGATAGCTGAAGACATTGTTTCAACGAATGTACTAAACCGCTTCGCAAGTGGTAGAACGCAATACCTGCAGCAATGGAAACGATTGAAGTCACTGGAGCAATCGAAGCTCCTTCCAAAGAATTACGAACCAGCCGATTCGAGCAATTAACTTTAACCGCTCGGTCCTTCAAGCGCAGAACGAATGCTTTTATAAATGTTACAATCGTTCTTCCGCTCTTCGCATCTTTAACAGTACCCTCTTCGCATGTTTTGGAAATGAAACTATGCTTCCTACCATTTTAGGATAGTCAGGATGGTTTAGGATTATATCAATGGTTTTTTTTTGCAATATGGTCCTTGTCTTTTCATGTCATTAACAAGAAATCCGAAAGAAATGTGAATAATAAACATCAGGGTCTTAAAAGTTACGAAATTAGATTTAATGACTCCTATCATCAGTATCATATTTCGTAACCTGAATTAATGAACATAGCTTTTACGGTGTTGTTGTTTTTGCTGAAAATGAGAAACGACATGAGAAAAAAAAGATTGGGCATGTCCATGGACTACAGTCGCTTACTAGATGGAGGGTTATTGAGTTAGTTAACAAAAAGTCATCAATCACAATTTTTGCTAGGAAAACTTCTAACGCAAGCAAACTCGGATGTTTGAGGATGAACTTGATGAAAATACAACAAATGCCAATGTAGGCAGTCATTTACCATAATCTGTACATTCCGCGAAGAAAATTTATTTACCTCTAATTCATTTCGCAACTCTGTTCACAAACGACTTTAAACAAAACTTGACGTTTCTCTATCCCAAAGGGAAATCATCAAGAAATTAAATTATAAATGCCAAGGAAATAAGAATCCGCGCATCGGAATAAACTTGAAGCATAACAATCATTAAAAGTATGCACTTGAATAATGCACATATTTCTGAAGATCACATGCATGCTTGTAATTTGCGGAAGTACTTTTTACCAAGGATTCTTTGGGGAAATGCCTAACCGGAACATTCCGACACGCCTCAGAAAAGTCTAAACGTCCTCCTGATTTTCGTCGGCTTTGACTCTCGAATATTCGGAATTTCCGTTTTCCTTATATCCCTTTGCACACACTCCTGCTGCTTGCACACCAGTACGGGGCGGTATGCACTTACATGTCGCATGTTTTCCTCGTATTATGTGCTTTATTTCTTCTGCGTTTGCCGGCGCATGTATGACGGCGGCGGCGGAATGTAACGCTGGCGTGTGTGCCAGCCCTAAGTGTGCCGATACATAAATCCGGTGGCGCGTGATTTATCTGATCATTTCTGCAGCCCTCGCCAACGGTTTTGTATGTAAAAATCGTTGAAGAATGGGTGGACGCTTTTCGGGGTGATTTAAACACCGTAAATCCGATACACGATTTATCACCGCGACGGTGCCCTTCCGCGCGTCTGTTCGCCAACGGCTGGTGTGTCGATGCGCGTAAATAATTCCCGATCGAGGACCCATTTATGACAGACGATATTGGGAAAGAATTACGTACTACGGGGATATTTTAAATGTCACGCGATTTATGGTTGTGTCTTGATATTCAGACGACGTGCTTGGCATAGACAAGCAACGCAGATTGCAAATCACTTATTGATGAAACCAGATTGCCACTGGGTAATTTATTCTTGTAGCATGACGGTACGACTTCATTTATGACTTTTATTACAGATACAGTTTAAATGAATACGAATTGCTTACTCGTAATTGCAAACAAAAAGGACACTCTTGTAACGAGTTGGCTTATCTATTTGGCGATTCAGCCACAACATGTGACATGCAAACAAGGAGTAACAGCATTAAAAGCAATGTTTCACATATTTTAAATCAGGACACTTTGGACAGACTTGATGTTGTACACGCAACTTTGAATGCCAGATAACTAAAATACATGTGAAAACAATAACATTTCTAGGTGAGTTTTACGTATAAATCTACAATCTTAAAGAATTCGAACAAATTTCTTGGATTTTCATATACTATTCCATCTGAGTTGATTTGGATTGATTTCAAAGCCATCCAATGGCATTCTAACAAGCTACTTGTAATCTAATCAACAGAATATGCACAGCCTATTCTTATCTAATTTCCTCCTTTGGCATATCAATAGAATGGCTTATTATTTAAAATATCTCTACGTGAGGTCAATAGAAACATGCTTTTACTACTACATGATTGTTTTTCGAACTAGAACATCAATGACTTGATTAAATCTTCTCATTTAAAAACCAATTTTGGCGGTTGCACTAAAACTATAAAATGAAAAGAAGAATCATCTTGGATGGTGGAACAATCTTGAGTTCAATAGTAACTTTACGAGTACATCAAGACTTAGATGTCCAACCTAAAAAAAATCATTCATCTAGATATAAAATTGCCAACGAAACAAATGGTTAGAACTACCTTTTCTCCATGGTGCTCTTCAATCTATTTCACTTTTTCTAAGCGTTACACTATTTTGTTGAAATGCCACCATAGGCATAAGCGTTTTGCACGCTTTGCAATTTACTAGA